>BPLQ01008261.1:0-119581 GCA_021605075.1 Caerostris darwini
AGAAGATTGAATACTTTTAGAACCAATGAAATAACTATTAAAAAAACCGCAGTTCATCAAGAAAAGCAGTTCTTTGTCTTCAGGGAGATGTTAGCGTTCTGCATTGAAGCATGCAGAAAAATACCCAAATACAAATTATCCAATGTACTAGGCCGAAATTGAACGCATGACGACGTTGTGAAGAATTAAAGAAGAATAATTGCTCGCGAAAAATCGACTTGTGTTTTGTATCGTCTTCAACATTCATCAAATGGTGGAGCGGGGAAAATGGGAAAGATAAGAGAAGCAGCGCCGAGTGCAGTTTCAATTTGTTAAGCGACATGTTTCAAATGTTAATGAATATTAATGCCACGTTATAAAGTGACGTTTGGTTGCCCATTAATAATAAATGGGAAGTGCGTGAAAGCTCGGAAAAGGTACCAACTGATTACATGAGGCGAAGTGAAGCAAGTTGAGGGTAATTGAACCGTTAATATTTATTTGCATGCAGAAAATGCCTGGCCCTAAATATCGGCTGTTTGTTATATAAACATTTATTAGCAGTTGGAAATTGACTGTTCATATGGAATTCCGATGATATTTAATAATAAAGATGGAATGTAATAAATGCATTACTACAATCGCGAGTCATCGGAATAGTGTTGCGTATTTCGCTTTTTAACAGTAAAGTTCTGATCATAAATGTTGTTTATAATATGAAATCCTGGTATATAGGGAATAAGAGGTTTTTCCTTCTTTAGAGAGTTGTTTCAATGATAAATAGAATAATCATTATTTTTTTCAAAGTGAATACGTAAATATATATTTTAAAATAGGCAAATGCTGAGAAAATCTTAGTACGACGCTTGCCATTTCATTATTTAGAATTTGAAAAAAAGTATACATTTCTATCAAATTTATATATTATT
Organism: Caerostris darwini; assembly: GCA_021605075.1. Taxonomy (NCBI): domain Eukaryota; kingdom Metazoa; phylum Arthropoda; class Arachnida; order Araneae; family Araneidae; genus Caerostris; species Caerostris darwini. The sequence goes on from BPLQ01008261.1 coordinate 909, forward strand.
TTATTTTTATTAAAAAAACTTTTTTATTTGTTTTTTTAGTAAACACATCAAATATGGAAAATATACATTCAGGTTTATTAATTTAATTTAATATGATCAATAGTTATTTAAGATATTTCGAATATTGTTAATCCATTGATGACTTTTATAATAAGTAACATTTCTAGTATAAAAAATTAGTTAATATGAGAGTTTATTTTCTCAAAGATGAGAAAATTGTTCACTTTTTCCTAGAATTTTAAGAATCTCTCTTTCATGTTTTCTTAGATAATACTTTAAAGTTTAAAAATATAGTAATTATTATAAAGAATTTGTTCTCTATTTCACTTTTATTCAAAATACATCTTTATATTTACAAATTGAAACTAATTATAGGCGTTTTCGGAACATAACGTGGTACAGTAAATAACAAATGGAAAATATTTAAATAACGAAGGGGTATAGACATTTACTATCGTTTTAAAGCAATTTTTAAAGCACCCCTTACAGCATTATAAAAACAAAAATTGAATAGCAATCATTCCAAAAGCAATAAATGCAGATGTTTATCTTCGTGCCAAAACGAGATCCTTTAATACAATTATCTCCTAACGACACCAAGAAAATAAGTACATCACACGAAAACGATTACAAGCAATATAAAAGCACTTTAAAATGCAATTTACTGCTATGCACGCAACAAAAGAAGTTTAAATCTCTTTCCCTTGCCAAGAAACGCCACAATAGCTAATTCCGCAGCTCAATTGCTTAATAATTTAATGCCCAAAATCAACTACAGAACAATTTAATCTGAGAATACACTGAGAGAGGAGCTTGAATGCTTTTAGAACCAATGAAAAAACTATTTAAAAAATCGCAGTTCATCAAGAAAAGTGATCCTTTGTCTTCAGCGAGATCATAGCGTAGTACATTGAAGCACACAGAAAAATACCCAGCGACAAATTATCCAATGTACTTGGCGAAAATTGAACGCAGGACAACGATGCGAAGAATTAAAGAATAATAATTGCTGGCGGAAAATCGACTAGTATTTTGTATTGTCTTCAACATTCATCAAATGGTGGAACGCGGAAAAAGGGAAAGATAAGAGAAGCAGTGCCGAGTGCAGTTTCAATTTGTTAAGCGACAGGTTTCAAATGCTAATGAATATTAATGCCACGTTATAAAGTGACGTTCTATTGCCCATTAATAATAAATGCGAAGTGCGTGAAAGCTCGGAAAAGGGGTCCAACTGATTACAGATGGTGAAGTGAAGCGAGTGGTGGGTAATTGAACCGTCGAGAGTTATTTGCATGCAGAAAATTGCTGGCCTTAAATATTGGCTGTTTGTGGTATAAACATTTATTAGGAGTTGGAAATTGACTGTTCATATGAAATTCCGATTATATTTAATAATAAAGATAAAATGTAATAAATTCATTGGTAGAATCTCGAGTCATCGGAAAAGTGTTATTCATTTCACATTTCAAGATTAAAGTTCTGATGATAAATGCTGTTATGATATGAAATTTTAATATATAGTTGAAATAAGAGTTTTTTTCTTTTAGAAAGTTATTTCTCTGATCAAGAAAATAACCATTATTTTAAATAAATAATCATTTATAAATTAACATTTTTTTTATTTAAAATAACCATTATTCATAAATAAGACAGAGTTTAAATAAATAAGAATTATTTGAAAGAATTATTACATTTTTTTTACTTTTATTCAAAATACTTTTTTAATTACCTCTTTATATTTACAAATTGAAATTAATTCTAGGCGCTTTCAGTAACGTAATGTGTTACAGTGAATCAAACAAATGGAAAATATTTAAATAACGAAAGGCTTATGAATATTTATTACCGCTTTACAGCATATTGTAAACAACCTCTTGTAGCGTTAAATAAATCTGAAGCTGAAAAACAAGTATTCCAAAAGCAATAAATGCAGACGTTTATCTTCGAGGCACTACGAGATCCTTTAATGCAATTATCTCCTTATGACACCAACAAATAAGTACATCACACGAAAACGATTACAGGCAATTGAAAAGCATTTTAAAATGCAAGTTACTACTATGTACCCAATAAAAGATGTTTTAAATAATCTCTTTCCCTGGCCAGGTAAAGCCACAATAGCTAATCCTGTAGCTGAATCGTTTAATATTTTAACGCCCGAAATAAACAAGAGAACAATTTAATCTCAGAACACACTCAGAGACAGAGAAGCTTGAATACTTTTAGAACCAATAAAATAACTAATAAAAAAACCGCAATTCATCAAGGAAAGTGGTCCTTTGTCCTCGGAGATATCTTAGTGTTACATTGAAGCTCGTTGCAAAACACCCAGAGACAAATTATCCAATGTACTTGGCGAAAATTGAACGTAGGACGACGATGCGAAGAATTAAAGAAGAAGAATTGCTGGCGAAAAATCGACTTGTATTTTGTATCTTCTTTAACATTCATCAAATGGTGGAGCGCAGTCACCAAGCTGTGGGAAAAAGGGAAAAGTTAAGAGAAGCTGTACCGAGTGCAGTTTCAATTTGTTAAGCGACATGTTTCAAATGTTAATGAGTATTACTGCTACATTATAAAGTGACGTTTTGTTGCCCATTAATAATAAATGAGAAGTGCGTGAAAGATTTATTTGCACGCAGAAAATGCCTGACCTTAAATATCGGCTGTTTGTGGTATAAACATTTATTAGGAGTTGGGAATTGACTGTTCATATGGAATTCCGATGATATTTAATAATAAAATTGGAATGTAGTAAATTCATGTCTAGTATCTCGAGTCATTGAAAAAGTGTTATGCATTTCGCATTTCAACAGTAAAGTTCTTGGGATAAATGCTGTTTATGATATGAAATTCTGGTGTATAGTTGTAATAAGGGTTTTTTTACTTTAGACATTTACTTCTCTGACAAATAAAAGAACCATTGTTTTCTTTGTAATTGTAGACGTAAAGGTATATTTTAAAATAGTTAAATGCTAGAAAAAAATGTTTAGTGCGAAATTTGCTTTTCTTCAAAATGAAAAAAAAAAAAAAAACTTTGAAAAAAAAAATGTAATTCAATGCATATATTTTTTTAATTTTATATAAAAACTTTTTTTATTTAAATTTTTAACAAACGTATCAAGTACGGAAAACATAAATTGTAGTTCCATGCTTAGAATGAACACAGTCTTTTGGCCTAAAATCTCTTCTTTTTAGAATATATATATACGGTTGAAAAAACTTATTATAAATCCAGCTCCCATGGTTTTTTTTTTTTTTTTTTTTTTTTTTTTTTTTTTTTTTTTTTTTGAATACGAGCAATAATATCTAGAATTCTAGTCAATTTAAAATTATTAAGTTATCAACAGACATTAAGAATTTAATCACGAACAATGCAATAATTTAAAAATAATTAGTTTTTAATCTACAATAATAATGTATGATCAACTTCTGTTTTATTATTGTCAGTGAGCTTTTTTTTCTGTCTGTTTCTATTCATGACATTTAGGATTCTTCTTTATGTAAGATCATCTAAAGGCATCCAAACGTCATTGGTGGCCAATAGTGGACCCAAAACTCAATTTTCTTTTCCTCAGTGAGGTTACCTCGTTTTATATTCTTTTATATGAAGTCATCCGAGGAATTCAAATTTTCAATGGTGGTTAAGAGTGGACCAATATTTTTCTTATTATTATTGAGCATTAATTAGGTTTCTCCTCTATTTTAAAACGTAAAGGACTCCAATCTCCATTGATGGAAAATAGTGGAAAGAAATTTCTTCTTTTTTTAGCAACTCTATTTAGGAATCCAATTAATATCAAATCATTTACGGGCACCAAATCTTAATTACTTAATAATAATGGAACAAGAACGTGTTTTTTTAATGAGGAATACTAAGGGATTCTCTTCATTTTAAGGCCAAAGGTACAAAATTAAATTTAAGTACCACATAGTAATTTAAATAGATCTATTTCCACCGAATGTTTTATTACATTTACTATAAAGGAATATTATTTTTACATTCGAAAGTATTTATACATTTTATTTGCCTTTTAATTTTTATTGTTATATAATTTAATTTTACTTATCCTTATCGAGTGAAAAAAATACTTTTTCTTCTTCTGTCTTTTTGAAAATATGGAAAAAGTTTTATGTTACTCGAATTTAAACTTAGTGTTTTTCTGATTGGATATGCATTTTAATCAATGGACGTTAGGTGGCACCTATTTGATGATTGCTTAGCAGCGAATATTATCAAAATTGCACGGCTTAGTATGGCTTTAAGAGAATAAAATAAATTCTGAAAACAATAAAGCAATGAAATATATGTGAATGCAATAAAGTATACATATAATAAATTTGGGGTAATGTAGACCTATCTCTTAGTAGTGCACACTGGACAGCGTTCTATACGACTAAGTGGTCTGCAGTTTGCGGCATGAGCTCTCGCTACTATCCTAACCGTCGTCTGGTTGACCTGCATGTATTGCAATGGAATGCTGGTGACTTGTCTCAATAAAAAAATAACTGATCTAATGAACATCTACATCGCATTTTGGTTTTTGACGAACTAAATTGCATTATTTCGGATTTGACAGAACTATTGAATCGAGCTCACTTCCCTCATTGCTTGGCACTTCATGGCGAATTCAAGACGGTGAGATACGGACAAGCTAGAGAACTCTTAAGGCAATGATTTCCGTCAACTATTGGCGTTGGCATGAATGGTTGTGAGTGGTTCGGAATTCACGTTAAAATGTTGGTCCTGTTCTGTTTAGCCTAAAGTGGGCACAAGATGAGCGAAGAGCGAAAAACCCAAACCAAACCAAATCGGGCAACTCTGTTGAGCTCCTTTGTGTACATTTTCTTCTTTAATTTGTATTTTTTCCCTTTCTGTATTGTCTTATCATTGGAAATAAACAGTATTTATAATAAATGTAGTAATAAAATTAAGCTTTTTAAACTTTTGTGATAATTTAAATATTAATCTTTTTCTTATATCATCTTAAAAATCTCTAAATCCAGTATCACAAAGGATCTTCTATTTAGAAAATAATTTTCAAAGTACTAAAATATTTTTAGATATTTTTTAATACTTTATTTTGGATTTAATGCATTATAAAGTAAGTAGATTTAAAGTCTTGTGCCAATTTGTCATGCAGTTGTCATAGCATTATGACCTTATTTTTTCTAGTGAATGATTTATCATGACTTTTCTTCAGCAAGTTGAAGAAAAATATAGTTATCATTCCATAACCCAGACCACTCAGAGATTTCAGTCGCAATTTTTAAAAAATAAATTCCTGTTTTTAAAATATAAGACATAAAAAAAAAAAAAAAAATTCTAAAATATCCATTTAGTTTTTTCACAAACACTGCATGCAACAAAATTTTCAAACTTTCATCATTAAAACTGTTTTTGCTATCATTCAAACACCATTTATAATAGAAAGTTTATAGTAAAATATACATAAACAATTTTAACAAACCTTAACGTCTACTAACATTTATACCACTAGTATGTTATGATATAATATGGGAGGTTATATTTTAGTACCTTATAAATTCCAACCTCATTAAAATACATTTTATTTTGTTTTTCGGAAAATATTTTTGAAATAACAATTTTCAATAAGCGATGAATATTCTAAAATAAAAAAATCCCTACTAAATATTATAATGATCTAGGTGATTGAAATAAGTTATTTACAATTTTATGCCCGAGGAATATATTTATGCAGTGTTTATTATATTCTTTTATTTTGGTTTTAACGAAAATATCCCTTACTGCATGAACTTATGTCTTTTATGCAAATGTATTGTCAACACTAATTTATACAACACAGTGTAACAATAAAGATGTCAAAGAATTAATTTTGAAATTAAATATATTATTAAGGATTGCATTTTTGTGTAAATTAATATTTCTGAAATTAGAAAAATGGAATAAACACATTAAGAAACATGAATTTTATGTCTGGAAGATAGGAAATTCTAATAGGTAATGAATAATGATCATGCTTATCATTTTAGTAATTATTATAGAATATGCAATATATGGAAATTATATGAAAAAAAACATTTATAAAAGATTGTAAATGATAAAACACTAATATTCGTACATTAACATTGCAAATGCTTATAACATTTTAATATTTAATGCTTCAATTATTTTTTTCTTGTGTTTTAGTGACTATAATTATAAAATAAACAAAAATGGAAATATTTTCAAACTGTAATTATAGACGAGTGTTTTGCTAAGTTTGAACCTGAGTAAAAATGATTGCAAATAAAATTTATAACAGAATATAACATTATAAATTTTTTTGTATTTAAATTAAATTTTTTAGTAAAAGTACATGACTTTAATTTAATAAGTTCATGAAAGCCTAGACATTAAAACAAGAAATGCATTACAGTATATGAGTTTGCATAGACAATTATTCTTTTTTATGAAGTATTTCATGCAGTGAATATTATCGTTAAAATTGATAACTGTTGGTGCTAAAGCTATACTTTTATAATACCTTTGTCGTTGAAAACCATCCTATGGGATGGCATTTAGAAATGTGTATCCTACTGAATATTTGTATTCTAAAATATAATTGAATTAAATAAACACAAAATAGTATTTATATATAAAGTAATATTTATGGATAGTATATATAAAGAACATTTTATATGGATAATATTTTGTTGTTAGCTGTTTCAATTGATTTATTAATTTTCTTTTCAAATATCAGTTGAGATCAAAGTTTGTTGATGCAGAGAGGAGCAACTGAGAGGCAGATAATTAGATAAAATTGTATGATATTTTAACATATAACGTTATTAACTTCTTGAATTGAAGAAAATTATCTTAATGGAAAAATTGCCAATTAGACATTTTACTTATTTCCTATCTGTGTCAGATAATATGAGATGTTTGGATAGAGTATTTAATGACTATTGTTAATTATAAATTGAATAATAAATACTTTGTATTTTCAACTCACTGCCTTATCACAAAATCATGCGATTGTAAGATAATTATTTTGATTGAATAAAAATTTGCATTAATATATTTTGAGTATTTATGAATATAATGATACTTACATATTACAAAATGCAAATACACTTTGATAATTTCAAAATAATCATCAAAGCATTTAATTCTTATTATTATTACTTACTTTGAAGAAATTTTTCAAGCAATGCACAATTTTATAAAAGTTCAGAAGATAAATCGTTACACAAATTGGAATTTCCACAGTCTGAATTGTGTCTTCCTCCAGGAGAATAACCTGCAGCTATATATAAAATATTGTTCATTAAGTAAATTATTCTGTGAGAAAAAAAGGCATATTGACCGTTATTTATAAACAGAAGTTATTTTCCTTTCAAACATTCAATCGGTTCTTTTTTTTAAAAAATGACTCAGTTACCTACTCACTTAGCTAGCCAAGCCATGTGGCTTTCATTGATTCTTTAACAATTCATCTATTACTAAACGTCCGATATGTAACGGTAGTGAGCTGTGCACCATGCCAAAATTATTTCCATTCATGCTTGTATCAAATTGAATTCTTTTAAAATAATCTGAATTTTTTACTGAGTGAGTTTACATTTTAATGTGTTTATATTGTTTGGAAACCTGTTATATAATTTGAAATAAATAAAGGTACAGTCTTATAGATAGAAGCCTTAAATTTAATGTTTGTTTAATATAAAATTCTAATTATGTTTAATTATTCTATTCTAATTATTCTATTTTTATTATATTCAAAATACTAATTATGTTTTTTTTTTAATAATTTTAATTATGTTTAACATTCTGTACTATTTTATTTAAAATTTATATATTTAATAATTTTTAAATTTCATGAACTTTAAATTCGAAATTATTAAATTAATATGTAATGGTACAAAAAATGACTTTACTTTTTTGGATGCTACAGAAAATGTTGGTAATACAAATGTAGAAAAATATTAATTTAATATCAATGATTATTTTTAATCTTTAAGATTATTATAACAAACATAATCAAAAATGAGTAGTCGTTTCAATATTAACATTAAAACTCATTGAAGAATATTAAATATTTTCTTAAAATTTAATCTTATATTATAGTTAGTTATAGCGATATTAATTATCTTCTAATAATTAATTATTAAATTAGGTTTCATTTAACATCTATTTAGTTTGAAACTGAAAAATAAATTTTGCCATATATATAAATCCTTATTTGTGGCACATACAAGGATTTATGATTTAAAAATTTAAAAACAATTAAATATTATTAAGTATTTCATTATCGTGCCTATGCTCTGAAAGGTATAAAATGTATCTAATGAAATTAAGGTTTATTTATCGCATTAATTACAATTAATTTTTACTATCAATATACCTAATTTTTATTACTTTATATTGTAATAGCCTATATTATTCTTTACAGGGATATATAGAAAATTAAACATACCCTCTCAAGAAATGTCTATGCCTCTAAAAATTTGATCATTCATGAATAGAAATGAAAATGTACTTTAGCTGTTACTGAAGAAGATGTATTCAAAATCAGGATTATTATTTCAATATTTTCTTGGATGAACCACTAAGTTTGGACTGGAGGCAGTTATTCTTCCATGATGAATTAAGGAAGTCTGTCTTTCAATTGATAACCCATGCTTGTTTCTTCAAACAAAAGCAGTATCAACGGTCAAGAAATTCGTGTTTGAATAGCCTAGTAAGCTCGAAATATACATCAGTTTGGTTTTTGGATAGCGAGAATAAAATATAATAATATCCATGGCAACTCTCGGATAAAATATTTTAATAAATGCCCTAATGCTATTAGTAATGGCAATGTGTAAAACGAAATTCATGTCAATAAAGTGAAAAAATCTGTCATAGCTATTACTGAAGAAAATATATTCAAATTCAAAAATTGCTTCATTTAATCACAATTAAAGACTGCAAGCAGTTAATCTTTCATGACAAATTAAGAAAGTCCGTTTTTTAATCAATAGCCCAATCTTGTTTTCTCATGTTTGAAAAAAGGGCCAAAGGTCATTAAATTCCGTGTTTGAATAGCCTAGTAAGCTTGAAATATAAATCAGTTTAGTTTTTGGATAACAAGGATAAAATCTAACAATATTCTTAGCACCTCTCAGATAAAATATTTTTAAAAAAATGCCCTAATGTCATTAGAAATCGCAATGTGTGAAGCAAATCCAAAGCAAAATTAATAGCAAAATTAATGCCAATAAATTTTTACTTACTAAGTCCATTTATTTTATAACAATTTATTATGTAAGTAATTAATTTCCAATTTATTACATGAATATTTGCGCTCTTTGATAAACTACCATAACATTCACACCAGAAAATTATATGCGTTTTACAAAGAATAATTGTTTATAAATAGACGTGGAAATGTTCTTGTGTTATCTGTTTTCTGAAGAGATATCCGAAATCTGAGCTCAACAATTTTTCTCGGCAGAACCAGCTCCACTAAGTCTGGACTTGAAGCAGTTAGTCTTCCATGACAAATTAAGGCAGTCTGTCTTCTAACCGGATAGCCCAGATTATAACAAATGCTTGTTTCCCCAAACAATAGCAGTGCCGTATGTCGGGAAGTTTCGTATCTGAACAGTACAGTAAGCGCGAAATATATCTCAGTTCGGTTATTATTTAACATGGATACATTCTGTACAGTTGTCAGCTAAAATTATTGTTTTTAATCGAAATATTTGATTAGAAGTGGAAATACGATGTCGTAGTGACTTACTAATAATTTACAGATTTTATTTGAATTATTAAAATGATGTATTTTTTAGTATGGAATAGTAAATATTCATCATTATTAAGATTTATACAAATTTCATAAATGAATTAAAGTTATTTTACTTTGAAATTTTGTTTTTAAATAAAAATTTATGATAAATACATTACATTAACTATTAAAATAACGTTTATAATTTGTTATCATAGAAGGATAGATAATATAATGGTGATTATTAAAAAGTACTAACTCACATGTGTATGGACGAAAAGTATATTGTGAAATTTATGTACAAGTATATGGCGATATAATAGTCAAAATATTTCTTCACGTATTAAAAGTATATTGGAGAGAGTTATTTACAATAAATTTAAACTCAAGAAATGACCTGAAATGGGTTTTCATTTTAAATAGTTCTTATTTAAAATAGTTTGAATACTGTTAATCATTTTATTTTATAAAGGATAGCATTTCTTGTCAAAAAAATTAGTTAATATTATACTTTATTTTCTCCAAAATGAGAACGAATATGATTTTTCCCTTAGAATTTTAATATTCTCTCATTCATATATTTTAAATTATTTTTAAGTAAGAATTCCATGCTTAAATAAATAGTAATTACCGTAAATAATTCTTACTTTACTCTACTTTTAGTCAAAACACCTTTTTAATTACTTCCTTACATTTACAAATTTAAATTAATTGTAGGCTTTTTCGGAACATAAAGTGTTATAATAAATCAAACAAATGGAAATTATTTAAATAAGGAAATGCTTATAAATATTTACTACCGTTTTAAAGCAATTTATAAAGAACCTCTTAAAGAGTTAAATAAAACTAAAACTGAATAACAAACATTCCAAAAGCAATAAATGCAAAAGCAATAAATAAATCAAAACTGTTTATCTTCGCGGCACAACGAGATCCTTTAATACAATTATCTCCTAACGACACCTAAAAAATAAGTACATCACACGAAAACGATTACAAGCAATTGAAAAGCATTTTAAAATGCAATTTACTATGTACCCAGCGAAAGAAGTTTTAAATAATATATTTCCCTTGTCAAGTAACGCCACAATAGCTAATCCTGTAGCTGAATCGCTTAATAATTTTACGCCCGAAATCAACTACAGAACAATTTAATCTGAGAACACACTGAGAGAGAAGCTTGAATAATTTTAGAACCAATGAAAGAACTATTAAAAAACCGCAGTTCATCAAGAAAAGTGGTCCTTTGTCTTCAGCGAGATCTTAGCTTGCGGCATTGATGCACGCGGAAAAATAACCAAGAGACAAATTGTGCAATGCACTTGGCGAAATTTGAACGCACGACGACGATGCGAAGAATTAAAGAAGACTAATTGCTCGCGAAAAATCGACTTGTGTTTTGTATCGTCTTCAACATTCATCAAATGGTGGAGCGGTGGAAAAAGGGAAAGATAAGAGTGAAGCAGTACCGAGTGCAGTTTCAATTTGTTAAGCGACATGTTTCAAATGTTAATGAATATTAATGCCACGTTATAAAGTGACGTTTTGTTGCCCATTAATAATATATGGGAAGTGCGTGAAAACTCGGAAAAGGGACCAACTGATTACAGATGGTGAAGTTGAAGCGAGTTGAGGGTAATTGAACCGTCAAGATTTATTTGCATGTAGAATTTGTCTGGCCTTAAATATCGGCTGTTTGCGGTATAAACATTTATTAGGAGTTGGAAATTGACTGTTCCTATGGAATTCCGATGATATTTAGTAATAGAGATGGAATGTAATAAATGCATTTCTAGAATCTCAGTCATCGGAAAAGTGTTATGCATTTCTAGAATCTCAGTCATCGGAAAAGTGTTATGCATTTCACGTTTCAAGTGTTAAGTTCTGATGATAAATGCTGTTTATGATATGAAATCCTGATATATAGGGATTAAGAGGGGTTTTCTTTTCATTTGGAAAGTTGTTTCTCTGATAAATAAAATAACCATTATTTTTAATAAATAAGAATTCATAAAATAACCATTTTCATTTAAATAACCATTATTCTTAAATACGACCTTCGTGTGTAAATAAATAGTAATTATTATTATGAATTATTTCTGTATTTTACTTTTATTCAAAAAACCTTTTTAAGTACCAATTCATATTTAAAAATTAAAATTATTTTGAGGCACTTTCGGTATGTAAAGCGTTATAGTAAATCAAACGAACAGAAAATAATTAAATAACGAAAGGATTATGAATATTTATTACCGTTTTCCAGCAATTTTTAAAAAAACCTTTTGTAAAACTAGAAAAAGAAATCATTCCAAAAGCAATAAATGCTGATTTTTATCTTCATGGCTCAACGAGATGCTTTAATACAATTATCTACTAATGACACCAAACAATAAGTACATCACACGGAAACGATTACAAGCAATTGAAAAGCATTTTAAAATGCAATTTACTTCTATGTACCAACAAAATAAGTTTTAAATAATCTCTTTCCCTCGCCCAGTAACGCCACACTAGCTAATAAGTTTTGCTTAATATTTTAACGCCCGAATTCAGCTACAGAACAATTTAATCTGAGAACACACTGAGAGACAAAGAGGCTTGAATACTTTTAGAAAGCCATTGAAAGAACTATTTAAAAACCGCAGATCATCAAGAAAAGTGGGCCTTTGTGTTATGTATTTCAGATTTCAGGAGTAAAGTTCTGATGATAAATGATGTTTCTGATATGAAATCCAAATATATATTTGGAATATGGGTTTTCAGTTTTAGAAACTTTTTTCTCTGATAAATATAATAACCATTATTTTGTTTGCTCATGTATACTTAAAGATATATTTAAAAACATGTAAATGCCAAAAAGATGCATAGTGGGAAATTTGCACTCGCAGCCAGGAGCAAGCGAGTATCTTATAAATAGATAACTCAAAAGATGACATGAAATGATGTTTTGAAATTTCAAACTGTACTTATTTAAATAGTTTGAATATTTTTAATCCTTTCATGGCTTTTATAATCAGTACCATTTATTGTAGAAAAATTTAGTTAATATGGCAGTGCATCTTCTCATAAATGAGAACAAATATGTTCTGTTTTTCCCAACATTCTAAGATCATCTCTTTCATAAATATTAAAGTTAAGACTTTCAAGTTTAAAATAATACTAATTATTATAAAGAACTATTTCTCTATTTTACTTGTATTCAAAAGACCTTTTTATTTACCTCTTTATATTTACAAATTGAAATTAATTTCAGGCGCTTTCGGAACGTAAAGTGTTATGGTAAATCAAGGAAATGGAAAATATTTAAATAACGAAAGGCTTATGAATATTTACTAACGTTTTACAGCAATTTTTAAAGAACATCTTGTAGCGTTAAATAAAAAAAAAAACTGAATAACAAAAATTGCAAAAGCAATAAATGCGGATGTTTATCTTCTCGCTACAACGAGATCCTTTAATGCAATTATCTCCTGCTGACAACAACAACAACATAATAACTTGGAAGAAGTATATCACACGAAAACGATTACAAGCAATTGAAAAGCATTTTAAAATACAACTTACTATGTGCACAACAAAAGAACTTTAAATAATCTCTTTTCGTCGCCAAGTGACGCCACAATAGCCAATCCTGTAGCTGAATTGCTTAATATTTTATCGCCCGAAATCAACTACAGAACAGTTCAATCTAAAACACCCTGAGAAGGAAATAAAAACTTGAATACTTTTAGAACCAATGAAAGAACTATTTAAAAAACCGCAGTTCATCAAGAAAAGTGGTCCTTTGTCTTCAGCGAGATCTTAGCTTGCGGCATTGATGCACGCGGAAAAATAACCAAGAGACAAATTGTGCAATGCACTTGGCGAAATTTGAACGCACGACGACGATGCGAAGAATTAAAGAAGACTAATTGCTCGCGAAAAATCGACTTGTGTTTTGTATCGTCTTCAACATTCATCAAATGGTGGAGCGGTGGAAAAAGGGAAAGATAAGAGTGAAGCAGTACCGAGTGCAGTTTCAATTTGTTAAGCGACATGTTTCAAATGTTAATGAATATTAATGCCACGTTATAAAGTGACGTTTTGTTGCCCATTAATAATATATGGGAAGTGCGTGAAAACTCGGAAAAGGGACCAACTGATTACAGATGGTGAAGTTGAAGCGAGTTGAGGGTAATTGAACCGTCAAGATTTATTTGCATGTAGAATTTGTCTGGCCTTAAATATCGGCTGTTTGCGGTATAAACATTTATTAGGAGTTGGAAATTGACTGTTCCTATGGAATTCCGATGATATTTAGTAATAGAGATGGAATGTAATAAATGCATTTCTAGAATCTCAGTCATCGGAAAAGTGTTATGCATTTCTAGAATCTCAGTCATCGGAAAAGTGTTATGCATTTCACGTTTCAAGTGTTAAGTTCTGATGATAAATGCTGTTTATGATATGAAATCCTGATATATAGGGATTAAGAGGGGTTTTCTTTTCATTTGGAAAGTTGTTTCTCTGATAAATAAAATAACCATTATTTTTAATAAATAAGAATTCATAAAATAACCATTTTCATTTAAATAACCATTATTCTTAAATACGACCTTCGTGTGTAAATAAATAGTAATTATTATTATGAATTATTTCTGTATTTTACTTTTATTCAAAAAACCTTTTTAAGTACCAATTCATATTTAAAAATTAAAATTATTTTGAGGCACTTTCGGTATGTAAAGCGTTATAGTAAATCAAACGAACAGAAAATAATTAAATAACGAAAGGATTATGAATATTTATTACCGTTTTCCAGCAATTTTTAAAAAAACCTTTTGTAAAACTAGAAAAAGAAATCATTCCAAAAGCAATAAATGCTGATTTTTATCTTCATGGCTCAACGAGATGCTTTAATACAATTATCTACTAATGACACCAAACAATATGTACATCACACGGAAACGATTACAAGCAATTGAAAAGCATTTTAAAATGCAATTTACTTCTATGTACCAACAAAATAAGTTTTAAATAATCTCTTTCCCTCGCCCAGTAACGCCACACTAGCTAATAAGTTTTGCTTAATATTTTAACGCCCGAATTCAGCTACAGAACAATTTAATCTGAGAACACACTGAGAGACAAAGAGGCTTGAATACTTTTAGAAAGCCATTGAAAGAACTATTTAAAAACCGCAGATCATCAAGAAAAGTGGGCCTTTGTGTTATGTATTTCAGATTTCAGGAGTAAAGTTCTGATGATAAATGATGTTTCTGATATGAAATCCAAATATATATTTGGAATATGGGTTTTCAGTTTTAGAAAATTGTTTCTCTGATAAATATAATAACCATTATTTTGTTTGCTCATGTATACTTAAAGATATATTTAAAAATAAGTAAATGCCAAAAAGATGCATAGTGGGAAATTTGCACTCGCAGCCAGGAGCAAGCGAGTATCTTATAAATAGATAACTCAAAAGATGACATGAAATGATGTTTTGAAATTTCAAACTGTACTTATTTAAATAGTTTGAATATTTTTAATCCTTTGATGGCTTTTATAATCAGTACCATTTATTGTAGAAAAATTTAGTTAATATGGCAGTGCATCTTCTCATAAATGAGAACAAATATGTTCTGTTTTTCCCAACATTCTAAGATCATCTCTTTCATAAATATTAAAGTTAAGACTTTCAAGTTTAAAATAATACTAATTATTATAAAGAACTATTTCTCTATTTTACTTGTATTCAAAAGACCTTTTTATTTACCTCTTTATATTTACAAATTGAAATTAATTTCAGGCGCTTTCGGAACGTAAAGTGTTATGGTAAATCAAGGAAATGGAAAATATTTAAATAACGAAAGGCTTATGAATATTTACTAACGTTTTACAGCAATTTTTAAAGAACATCTTGTAGCGTTAAATAAAAAAAAAAACTGAATAACAAAAATTGCAAAAGCAATAAATGCGGATGTTTATCTTCTCGCTACAACGAGATCCTTTAATGCAATTATCTCCTGCTGACAACAACAACAACAAAATAACTTGGAAGAAGTATATCACACGAAAACGATTACAAGCAATTGAAAAGCATTTTAAAATACAACTTACTATGTGCACAACAAAAGAACTTTAAATAATCTCTTTTCGTCGCCAAGTGACGCCACAATAGCCAATCCTGTAGCTGAATTGCTTAATATTTTATCACCCGAAATCAACTACAGAACAGTTCAATCTAAAACACCCTGAGAAGGAAATAAAAACTTGAATACTTTTAGAACCAATGAAAGAACTATTTAAAAAACCGCAGTTCATCAAGAAAAGTGGTCCTTTGTCTTCAGCGAGATCTTAGCTTGCGGCATTGATGCACGCGGAAAAATAACCAAGAGACAAATTGTGCAATGCACTTGGCGAAATTTGAACGCACGACGACGATGCGAAGAATTAAAGAAGACTAATTGCTCGCGAAAAATCGACTTGTGTTTTGTATCGTCTTCAACATTCATCAAATGGTGGAGCGGTGGAAAAAGGGAAAGATAAGAGTGAAGCAGTACCGAGTGCAGTTTCAATTTGTTAAGCGACATGTTTCAAATGTTAATGAATATTAGTACCCCGTTATAAAGTGACGTTTTGTTGCCCATTAATAATAAATGGGAAGCGCGTGAAAGCTCGGAAAATGGACCAACTGATTACAGATGGTGGAGTGAAGTGAGTTGAGGATAATTGAACCGTCAAGATTTATTTGCATGCATAAAATGCCTGACCTTAAATATCGGCTGTTTGTGATATAAACATTTATTAGGAGGTGGAAATTGACTGTTCATGTGGAATTCAAATGATATTTAATAATAAATATGGAATGTAATAAATTAATTTCTAGTATCTCGAGTCATCGGAAAAGTGTTATGCGTTTCATATTTCAACTGTATAGTTCTGATGATAAATGCTGTTTATGATATGAAATCCGGGTATATAGGGAATAAGATCATTTTCACAATTATCTCTCAAGTAGTTTCAATGATGAATAAAATAATCATTATTTTTTTGTCAGTGTATACTTAAAGGTTTATTTTAAAATAAGCAAATGCTAAAAAAAATATAGTATGACGTTTGCCTTTTCATTATTTAGAATTTGAAAAAACAAATGTTTTAAATTCGAATGTGTATATTCTTTTATTTTTATTAAATCACTTATTTTATTTGAATTTTTAGTAAACGCGTCAAAAGTGGAAAACATACCTTCAGGTTTATTTCTTTTATTTAATTTTATTAACAGTTATTTAAGATAGTTTAAATATTGCATATCAATAGATGACTTTTTTATTAAGCATCATTTCTTGTAGAAAATATAAGTTAATATGGCAGTTTATTTTCTCAAAAATGAGAAAGACTATGATTTTTTCCTAGAAATTTAAGATTCTCTTTTTCATATATTTTAAAATTATTTTTAAATGAGACTTTCGAGTTTAAATAAATAGTAATTATTATAAAAATTATTTATTTTACTTTTATTCAAAAGAAATTTTTAATTACCTCCATATATTTACAAATTGAAATTAATTCCAGGCGCTTTCGGAACGTAAAGTGTTATAGTAAATCAAATAAATGGAAAATATTTAAATAACAAAAGGCTTATGTATATTTACTACCATTTTACAGCAATTTTTAAAGAACCTCTTGTAGCGTTAAATAAAACTAAAACTGAAGAAGAATTCCAAAAGCAATAAATACAGATGTTTATCTTCTAGTCACAACAAGATCCTTTAACACAATTATCTCTCAATGACAAAAAAAAAAAACAAGTACATCACACGAAAACGATTACAAGCAATTGAAAAGCATTTTAAAATGCAATTTACTACTATGAACCAAACAAAAGAAGTTTTAATAACCTCTTTGTCTCGCCAAGTAATGCCACAATGGCTAATCCTGTAGCTGAATCGCTTAATATTTTAACGAATGAAATCAACTACAGAGCAATTTAATCTGAGAACACACTGAGAGACATAGAAGATTGAATACTTTTTGGACCAATGAAAGAACTATTAAAAAACCGCGGTTCATCAAGAAAAGTGGTCCTTTGTCTTCAGGGAGATCTTAGCGTGCTGCATTGAAGCATGCAGAAAAATGCCCTGAGACAAATTATCCAATGTTCTTGGCGAATATTGAACGCATGACGACGTTGCAAAGAATTAAAGAAGAATAATTGCTCGCGAAAAATCGACTTGTGTTTTGTATCGTCTTCAACATTCATCAAATGGTGGAGCGGGGAAAATGGGAAAGATAAGAGAAGCAGTACCGAGTGCAGTTTAAATTTGTTAAGAGACATGTTTCAAATGTTAATGAATATTAATGCCACGTTATAAATTGACGTTTTGTTGCCCATTAATAGTAAATGGGAAATGCGTGAAAGCTCGTAAAAGTGGTCCGACTGATTACAGATGGCGAAGTGAAGCAAGTTGAGGGTAATTGAACCGTCAAGGTTTATTTGCATGGAGAAAATGCCTGGCTTTAAATGTGGGGTGTTTGTGGTATAAACATTTATTAGGAGTTGGGAATTGACTGTTCATATGGAATTCCGATGTTACTTATTAATAAAGATGGAATGTAATAAATTCATTTCTGGAATCTCGAGTCATCGGAAAAGTGTTATGCATTTCGCAATTCAAGAGTAAAGTTCTGATGATAAATGGTTTATGATATAAAATGTTGGTACTTAAGGATTTTTTTTCTTTTAGAAAGTTGTTTCTCTGATAAATATAATAGGCATTATTTTGTTTGTATTTGTATCCTTAAAGATTTATTTTAAAGTTAGTAAATGCTAAGAAAAAAATAGATAATGTGACATTTGTCTTTACGTGTACTCTTACTCCGCGTCCATAGTTTATCTCCAAGCTACACGCACCTCCTCGGTAGTGCGAAAGAGTAACGTCGGTGCAGCGCTTGCCTTAAGGCATCAAAGGCAATTGTTTAAGTGCTTGCTAACCTGCATTAGAAAAAAATATTGAAGATTTAGAGAGCTTTATGCTTTTTTTATAATATAGCTAAATACTTAAAATAAGTTACTTAAAAAAAAAAAAAAAAAACGTAAGAATATTTTAATTTTATTAAATTTCTTTTAGTAATTAATATAAGCATAAAGTGTGGAAATGTCTTCAAAGAAAACTGTTTTTATACAAACTGCAACTGAAAATTTGTATAAAAATAGCTTTGTAATTTTATAATTAAAATACTACGATTTGCTTAAATCTCTCAAATAGAAACTGCCTTAATTGGAAAAATAATTTTAACCTTAATCCTTTCAATCAAAAAGTTTATTAATTAGAAGAAATTTATTCAGATTCAAAAATAAATCCCCTAGTGTTCTGATCCTAAAACCTTTTCCTTTTTGTTGCCATCTATCCTATTAATCAAGGCAGCTTCTAAAATATTTCCACACATTTTTTTCCACTGTAAACTCTATTTAAAAATGACAATGGGAAAAAAAAGAGAAGCTGAAAGAGTTTTTATCTGCAAAACACACAGACCTGATTTTTTTTGGAAACTATGCAGCAGGAGAAAAAAAAATAAATTCGAAGTCGTAATCTTTTCCTCATTGAAAAAGTATAACGAAAAAGAAATATAAATACGTCGCCATTTGACAGGAAAAATTCATCACCCGCTGCTTTAAACAAATATAAGTGAGGTTTAGATTGATATTACACAAAATGAAAACTAAAAAAAACGAGTAAATTTATTTTTTGACACAAAAAAAAAGGAAGAATATAATTTTCAAAAAATAAAAGATGCAGATAGGTATTAAAATGCTGTTAAAAATATGAGAATATGCAGGAAAAAAAGATATTTCTTTCGTATTAAAAAGACTACAGAAAATGACATTCGTTTTTATGTTTTTTGTGTCAAAATATATAAAAGTAATCTATACTTCGATATTAAAATACATTTCTTGAATAGCAATATTTATTAAAATACATTAAGCAAAATTACTTGCATTTTGTTATATATAACTAACTATAAGTTTTACTAACGTAACTTTTTAACATTTATTTAATTTTATTGATAATTGAGAATGCCGTATGTTTGTTGCTAAACTGTAAGTAAATCGCAATAACATTAAATTATCTAATTACTTGAAAGCTTTACTTTTTTAAAAAAAAATATAAAGATTATTTAATTTTTTTTTTTAAATTTCTTTTAACAATTAATAACACATTAAGAAAAACATTTTTCAAACCTTTTTTTTTTATTTCGCTTTTTTGAAATTAATTAATTATAATTTACTACCTTACTTATTACGAAAATGAAACTTAAAAATTTAATTATTTCAAATATGTTCTGATAATTTATTACATTTTTTTTGTAAATAATACTATTAGATTATTTTATATAAAACTGTCTCATTCTTTATTTATTATTCTATTATATTATTCTTTATTATATTATTCTATTTATTATTCTTCTTATTATCATTCTTCTTTTATTTATATCTATTTTATTATATCTATTATTTATATTATTTATATCTATTAATTAATTATTTCAAATATGGTCAATTTGCTTATTGCTTAAAAAATTAATACTGTAACGGAACACACTTGAGGTAATTAATTAATATATTACTATTTTTTTAAAGCAATAATATTTGATTAACTAATATCAGACAGACTCATTCTTTTGTTACAAGAGTTATGCAAATATCCATCTTTTATTGTCTCAATCTCTCTCCCTCTAATTATGTATATATATGTGACTGAAAACCCATATTATAAATCCAAATTCCATGTTTTTCTGTTGTTTAATATGAGCAGTAATATCTTGAAATCCTTTAGCCAATTTAAAATTACTATTAAGTAATCAAGAGACATAACGGATTTATTCATGAGAAAAGCAAGAATTTAAAAATAATTTTGAAGTTGTTAATCTACAAATAATAATTTACTTTCATTTTTTCCTCTTACCATTGCTAGCCAACATTTTTTCTCTTTATTTCTTAGCAAAATTTTGGATTATCCTTTATGTAAGATCATCTATGGACAGACAAAATTCATTGGTGGCCTAGGTGGTTGGTGACCTTGGTTCAACTTCATCAAACTTCATCGGTGGTTCAACACTCTTCTTTTTGTCCGCTCAGAAATATTTTGTCTTCTCCTTTATATGAAGTCCTCTGAAGAATCCGAATCTACCTTTGTGCTTAAAAATGGACCAATAATTTTTCACTTTTTTGCAGGAATAATTAGAATTACCGCCTATTTAAACACATGTGAGAGCTCCAATCTATAATGATGGAATACAGTGGAAATAATTTTCTTATTATTATACTTTTTTTTCACAAACTATATTTAGGAATCCAATCAATATGAAATCATTTAAGGGCACCAAATTATCATTACTAACTAATAATCGGCCAAAAACTTAATTTTTTTTCTGAGGAATATTAAGGAATTCCTTCCAATTTTATAACCAATGCAACTAAATTAAATTTGATTACCACATAGTAATTTAAATGTCACAGAACTAGTTTCACCGAGTATTTTTTTATTACATTTAAAATATTATTATTTTATACATTTTAATTACCTTTTTAATTTTTAAGATAACAGTATTTAAATTCACATTATCGTGTGAAAAAAAAATATTTTCTTCTGTTTTTCTAAAAACATGAAAATATTATGTTATTCGAATTAAAACTTTAATAATTTTTTCTTCTAATTGGGTATACATTTTACTGACGGATCTTGTTACTAGGTTGACACCTATTTAGTGATTGCTTAGAAGGAATATTATCACAATTTTAATGCTAAGTATGGTTTAAAAAAATAAAGTAAATTTTAAAAAGAATAAAGTATATATACAAGGTGGTAATAATTAAAATGACCCTATTTAGTCCCCTCCAGAACCTGCTCTGCCTAATGGATTTTGATGAAATTTGGTATATACGTTATACACACCATGGGGAAAAGATTCATGCAATAAAAAAAATAGTTCAAATTCTGACCACCAGAAGGCATTTCTAAAAAAATTCCATGTGCAAATTAGTCAAACCTATAAAGAGATTTGCAGTCAGAACCTGAAAATCATTCTGAGTACATTTATCATCGTTAATCAGGCAAGTAAACAGTTTTATGAGAACAGCAGCAATAGCCTAGCTGCAATACTAGAATATCGTTTAAAAGAATTGGGAAAAGGGTCATATCGAAGAATGGTTTGAAGAATTTGGTTATGAAATCTTAAGAGACTGGGGACAGGTGTACTTCCAGGAAAAGGGAGTAAACCAGTTGCGAATGAAACGATCGAAAGAAGTCTGTACTGCTGTGCTTGAAAGAGCCCCTCCAGTTCCAGCTATTATTTAGCAAGTGCTCGATAGGTGTCACGTGAGTTGCCGATTCCATGATAGATAGATAATACGAAACATTCTGCGATCCATTTTAAAATGATATCTGAATAAGTTTCACGTAAAGACAAGACAAGACCTCAAGACCACCAAACGCGCTATGAATTGCCGTTTATTGCTTGTCGATTTTTGCCGAGAATGGAAGTTGATGACGAATGAACTTGGCGCTGTGAATAATCAAAATTGCCGCATCTCGGCTGCTTCACCTCGTAATGTCCTGCATCAACAACCAATGCGTTCTGATTGTGAGACTGTATGGTATGGATTTACGGCTGACTTTTTTTCCTCTGACTGTTTTTCTTTGAAACTCTCACTCCAGAAGGTCCTAAAACGTATTCTGTCACGAGTGCACGGTAGAGGGAGTTCCTTCGACAGAAGGTCAGGCTTTGTAGGCTTTATAGCAACGGCAATGTTTGTCTGTCTTCATGTGAGATGGAGCAACTCCCCACATTTAGCGCCAAAACTGAAAGAACTACTTCTTAATAGCTTTGGCGAGAATATTGTAATATCCAAAGATTTTCAGGATGTTTGTCTTCCTTGTACACCCGACTTAAATCCGTGTGATTTTTGGTTGTGTGTATCCTAAAAGACGACATTCATGGACGTGGAATTAGGACTTTACCTGGATTGAAATCCAGCGCATCCCGTAATGCTGCTAAAATCCCTCAAGAGCTTCTTTGCGCTACCATTGAACATCCTATATTACGCTTTCAACGCGTAATTGATTTCAATGGAGCACACTTTGAGTATATTCTAAACTCTTCTTTTTTAGATATCGCAATTCCCCCTGGTGGTCAAAATTTTAACTATTTATTATTATTATTATTATTGCAGAAATAATTTCCCAATGGTCCATATAACGTATAACGATTATGAATATGGTCATTTTAATTATAACCACCCTGTATAATAAATGTAGTAATAAAGTTAATGTTATTAAACTTATATCAAAATTTATATATTAAATAAATAAAAGTCTTTAAATCCAGTATCATAAGCACGCTTCTATATAGAAAATAATTTTCAAAGTATTAGATGTTATTCCTAGTGAAATATTTTGGACAATTCGTTAATTTACATGAATTTATTTATCATTCTTTATTTCTTCAATCTAGATGAAAGTTTACATGTCCAAATAAAACGATACTGAATACTTTATTTTACCCGCTAATTTAATAGTGATCTTTTAAATAGAAGAAGCATTTAGTTTTATATAAAGGATTATATAAAATTGTCAGCTTCCTTTGATTTTACTAATTTTGTAGATGGTCAGTGGAAGACAGTTCAAGAATACTCTTATTCGTTCCAGAATTGATTTATTTCACTAAAATGAATCTTTTTAAAGAAAGATAACTGAATATTTTTCGATTTTTTATAATATTTTATTTGAGCATTAAAAATACTATAAAGTAGTTTTAAGTCCTTTTCCAATTTGTCATGCACTTGTCATAACATTATGACCTTATTTTTTCTAGTGAATGATTTATCATGACTTTTCTTTCGAACATTGAAGAAAGACTAAGTCATCGTTACAAAATCCAGACCATTAAAAAAGATTTCAGTCACAATTTTTAAAAAAATAAATTCCAGTTTTTAAAATATACAACATAAAAAAAATTCTAAAATATCCATTTAGTTCTTTCACAAACAATACATGCAATAAAACTTTCAAACTTTCATCATTAAAAATGTTTTTGCTATCATTCACACACCATTTATAATAGAAAGTTTATAGTAAAATATACATAAACAATTTTAACAAACCTTAACGTCTACTAACATTTATACCACTAGTATGTTATGATATAATATGGGAGGATATATTTTAGTACCTTATAACCTCCAACCTCATTAAAATACATTTTATTATGTTTTTTGGAAAATATTTTTGAAATAACAATTTTCAATAAGCGATGAATATTCTAAAATAAAAAAATCCCTACTAAATATTATAATGAACTAGGTGATTGAAATAAGTTATTTACAATTTTATGCCCGAGGAATATATTTATGCAGTGTCTATTATATTCTTTTATTTTGGTTTTAACAAAAATATCCCTTACTGCATGAACTTATGTATTTTATGCAAATGTATTGTCAACACTAATTTATACAACAGAGTGTAACAATAAAGATGTCAAAGAATTAATTTTGAAATTAAATATATTATTAAGGATTGCATTTTTGTGTAAATTACTATTTCCGAAATTAGAAAACTGGAATAAACACATTAAGAAACATTAATTTTATGTCTGGAAGATAGGAAATTCTAATGGATAATGAATAATGACCTTACTTATCGTTTTAGTAATTACTATAGAATATGAAATATATGGATATTATATGAAATAAAAACATTTATAAAAGATTGTAAATGATAAAACACTAATATTCATATATTAACATTGCAAATGCTTATAACATTTTAATATTTAATGCTTCAATTATCTTTTTTCTTGTGTTTTAGTGACTGTAATTATAAACTAAACAAAAATGGAAATATTTTCAAAATGTAATTATAGACGAGTGTTTTGCATAGTTTGAATCTGAGTAAAAGTGATTGCAAATAAAATTTATAACAGAATATAACATTATAAACGTTGTCGTATTTAAATTAAATTTTTTAGTAAAAGTACATGACTTTAATGTAATAAATTCATCAAAGACTAGACATTAAAACAAGATATGCATTACATTATATGAGTTTGCATAGACACTTATTATTTTTTATCAAGTGTTTTATGCATGGAATATCATCGTTAAAACTGATAACTGTTGTTGCTAAAGCTATACATTTATATTACCTATGTCGTTGAAAACCATCCTGCGGGAGAAATGTGTTTCCTACTTAATATTTTTATTCTAAAATATAGTTGAATTAAATAAACACAAAATATTATTTTTATCTAAAGTAATATTTATCGATATTTTATGTAAAGAGCATTGCATATGAATAATATTTTGTTGTTAGCTGTTTCAATTGATTTATTAATTTTCTTTTCAAATATCAGTTGAGATGAAATTTTCGAGTACATGTACTGAGATGCAGATTATTAGATAAAATTGTATTGCATTTCCACGTATAACTTTATTAATTTCTTAAATTTAAGAAAATTTGTTTGGTGGAAAAATTTCCAATTATACATTTAGCTTGCTTCCTATTTGTGTCAGATAATATGTGAGGTTTGGATAAATTATTTAATGAATAGTGTTAATTATAAATTAAATAATAAAACTTTTGTATTTGCAACGCACTGCTTTATCACAAAATAAATGTGATTTTGAGAGAAATTATTTTAAAAGAAAACTTTTGCATTAGTATGTTGAGAATTTAAAAATGTATAAATACTTAAATAAACAAATAATAATGCAAATAAACTTTGATCATTCCAAAATAATTACCAAAGAGTTAAATTCTGCTTATTATTATTACTAACCTTGAAAGAACGTTTCACACAAAGCATATTTTTATAAAATTTCTGAATACAATACACACTAATATAAATACATATAATTCTGAATATAATACACACTAATATAAATACATATAATTCAGAATATAATACACACTAATATAAATACATATAATTCAGAATATAATACACACTAATATAAATACATATAAAATACACAAATTGGAAATTCCACAGTCTGAATTGTGTCTTCCTCCATGAGAATAACAACCAGCTGTATCTAAAATATTGCTGACTAAGTAAATTATTCTGTGAGAAAAAAAGCATATTGATCATTATTTACAAGCAGAAGTTGTTTTCCTTTCAAACATTTTCTGTGTTCCTTTTTTTAAAAAATGACTCAGTTACCTACTCACTTAGCTAGCCAAGCCATGTGGCTTTCATTGATTTTTTAACAATTCATCTATTACTAAACGCCCGATGTGTAACGGTTGTGAACTGTACGCCATGCCAAAAATTATTTTTATTCATACCGGTATTAACTTGAATTTCTTAAAATATTGTTATGAAATTTTTACTAAGTGAATTTACGTTTTTCTGGGTTTATATTGTTTGGAAACATATAGTGTAAAGGGTGAAATGTCTCGGCAAGGCATATATATATACATATACACTCAAGAGCCAAAACATTGTGACCACCCTACATTTTGCAAAGAACTCGCCTGGATGATATGGAAGGCACGTGATCAGGTGGAAGTGGTATTTAACTGCTGCTGAAGAGTCTGAAGAATCATTCTTTCACTTACTTCTGTGTGTGATGGGGAAGTCTGCGAATCTAAGCGACTTTGATAGAGGGTAGATTGTAATGGCTCGAAGGCTCGGAACAAGTTTCTCCGAAACTGCACGACTCGTGGGTTGTTCACGATCTACAGTTGTTAGTACTTATGCAAAGTGGATGAATGACGGTGAAACCAGCAGTAGAAGACATGGTGTTGGACGTCCACACGCTATCAAAGAAAAAGGTCGTCGGAGACTATCTCGCAGGGTGAAGCAAAACCGGAGCCTGACAATGGTTCAACTGACAGCCGAATACAATGCAGGGCCAAGTAAAATAGTATCGGAGCACACTGTTCAGCGGACACTGGTGGATATGGGGCTACGCAGCAAACGTCCCACTCGTGTGCCTCAACTGACCAAGCGTCATCACCAACTGCGCCTGTGCTGGGCTCGGGAAAATCGTGACTGGTCCATGGATCAGTGGGAGAGAGTCACGGTTTGCCATTCATCAGCCAATGGCCGTGTCAGGATACGTCGTGCGCCAGGCGAACAGTTGCTCTCTTAATGTACAGTAGGTCATACACAGGCCGGTGGTGGCGGTATTATGCTTTGGGGGAAGTTCTCTTGGACGTCTCTGGGAAGTGTGGTTGTGGTAGAGCAGACCATGTGTATCTACATCAGGGTATCAGAACATCATTGCGGACCAGTTGCACCCTTACATGGCCTCTGTTTTTCCAGCTGGAAATGGAATATTCCAACAGGACAACGCCCCTTGTCACAAGGCTAAAATTGTGTTGGAGTGGTTTCAGGAACATGATGCTGAATTCCAGTTAATGTCCTGGCCGCTTAACTCACCGGATCTCAATCCGATAGAACACATTTGGGATGTCCTGCGACGGCAGCTCAGAGTTCAAAGACCACCAATTCGCAATATCTCGGATTTGCGTGACCGTTGCTTAAACATCTGGTACAATCTGTCGCCGGCCATCTGCCAAGGACTTGTGGCATCCAGGCCAAGGTCAGTTGAAGCTGTGTTGCCCGCCAAAGGTGGGCCAACTCGTTATTGACAGGGAATCATAACGTTTTGGCTCTTTGTAGAGTGTTTGTGTAAAAATAAATGTTTATGTTCTAAATTTAACACTGTAAAGTTGTTTTAACATTCAGTGTTCATTTTATATAAGTATTAAAAATATATATATTTATCGATTTTAAATATCATAAACTTTAAAATCGGAATTCGTAAATCAATATGTAATAAAACAGATAATGGCATTATCTTTTTCGAATGCGGTAGAAAATATAGGTAATACAAACGCAGAAAAATAACCTTAGTTATATCAATGATTATTTTTAATCTATACCATTATTATAACAAAAATAATCTACTATTTATATACCGACACATTTGCAACCTTGCAGAAAATAAATGGCGAAAAATGAAGACATCGAAATTTTGTATAATAGAAAATAATAATTGATTCAATATTAAAACATTTTTTTCTAAATTTAATCTTATAATATAATTTGTTGTTGCTGTACTAATTATCTCATAATAATAAATTATTAAAATTATGTCTCATTTAACATCAATTTAGTTGAAACTGAATGATAAAATTTGCGCAAAATATGTTGTACATATAAGGATGTGTTACTGAAAAATTCAAAAGCACCAAACTATTAATAAGTATTTTGATATTGTGTTTATGATATAAGAGGTATAAAATGTGTCTAGCAAAATTAATGTTATCACATTAATGTCAATTAATTTTTAATTTCAATATACATAATTTACAATACATTATATTGTTAAAAACCTATTTCAATATCCTTTGCATTGATATGCAGTAATGGTAATGTTGTGATAGCTATTACTATTAGATTCGAATTCAAAAATTTATTCAACTAATCACTAGTTCCGGACTGGAAGCAGTTGGACTTCCATGCTCGAATGCTCGTTTGTATGTCTATTGTCGTTCATATGCTCGTCTTTTAATCAATAGCCCAATCTTGTTTTATCAAACATAAGTGCAAAATGTCAAGAAATTCAGTGTTTGAATAGCCTAATAAACTCGAAATATAAATCAGTTCAGTTGTTGTTTAGCAAAGATAAATTTTAATAATATTCTTGGTAACAATCGGATAAAATATTTAAATAACTAACGCCAACGTTAACTACTAATACTATTAATCATCACAATATGTGAAGCAAAATTAATGTCAATAAATTTTTACTTTAAGGACGTCGATTTTATAACAAGTTGTCGTGTAACCTCATACCTTATTCGTTATATAAATATTTGCCATCATTGATAAACTGCCCAAACATGCCCACCAGATAATTCTATGTGGCTAAAAAGAATAATTGCTTATAAATAGAAGTTAAAATGTTCTTGTGTTAGCCTTCATTGAGGAAGATGTATTCGAAATCAGAATTCGAAGCATTTTCTTAGATTGACCTGGATGGATGGATTTTCTTATATTGCTTACTTCGAAGCATTTTGTTAGAAAGATGGATTTTCTTTCTGGATTGGAAGCAATTAGTCTTCCGTGACAAATGAAGGAAGTCTGTCTTTTAAACGACAGCCCATGCTTGTTTCTTCAAATAAAAACGAGAAATTCCGTGTTTGAATATCCTTGTAAGCTGGGAATATGAAGTAATTTGTTTTTTTGTTAGAAAGGATGAAATATATTAATTTTCTTGGCACCTCTTGGATAAAATATTTTAATAAATGTTTTAATATTATTAGTAATCACAACGCCTAAAGCAAAATTTATGTCATTAAATTTTTACTTTAAGTCCATCTGTTTTATAGCAAGTTATTATATAAGTGCTTAATTCCCTATTTGTTATATTAATATTTGCCCTCTTCGATAAACTGCCCTAATATTCACACCAGAAAATTATATACATCTAAAAAGAATAATTGCTTATCAATAGAAGTGAAAATGTTCTTATGTTATCTGTTTTCTGAAGAGATATCCGAAATCTGAGCTCAACAATTTTTATCGGCAGAACCTGCTCCACTAAGTCTGGACTTGAAGCAATTAGTCTTCCATGACAAATTAAGGCAAACCGGATAGCCCAGATTATAACAAATGCTTGTTTCCCCAAACAATAGAAGTGCCATATGCTGGGTAGTTTCGTATCTGAATAGTCCAGTAAGCGCGAAATATATCTCAGTTCGGTTTTTAGTTAACAAGGATAAATTCTGTACTATTGTCAGGTTAAAGTATTGTTTTTAATCGAAATATTTGATTAGAAGTGGAAATAATGTGCCGCATTAACTTAATAATAATTTCCAATTTTTATTTGGAGCATTAAAATTATATATTTTTTCATTGTTTAAGTGTGTCATAGTAGATATTCATAATTATTATGATTTATGCAAGTTTCAAAAAATAGTTATAATTATTTTATTTTTAAAATTTTGTTTTTAAATGAAAAAATATTATTATAAATAAGTTACATTCACTAATAAAATGAAGTTAGAAGAATGAAATGAAGAAGAAGTAATAAATGTATTTTATTAATATAGAATGATAAATAAGCTGTTGTTGTTGTTGTTTCTTATCCCACTTGGCTGGCCAAGCCCACGAGCCCATATGGGCTCATGATTGAAGGGGAAGGAAGCAGCTTCCGTTGTGATGGAGCACCCGTAGGTAGAAGCCTGACTTTTGCTCCGTGACGCTCTTACAGTCATAGAAGACCGGGACCTACGGCTTAAAGTGGATTCCGAACCACTACAAATATCCATGGCACCGCCGGGATTCGAACCCGAATCCTGTGGCACCGAGCGCCAGAACGCTGGACACTCGGCCATTCAGGTCCCAAATTTGCCAACGGCACGCAGTGTTCCCAGGTGGTCACCCACCCAAGTACTGACCGCGCCCAATGATGCTTAACTTCGGTGATCTAACGAGAACCGGTATATTCAGCATGGTACGGCCGTTGGCTATAAATAAGGTAACAGTGATATACTAAAAAAGACCACGGGGTCTGATGGCCGAGTGGCTAGCGCTCTGGCACTCGGTATCACAGGTATCGGGTTAGTGTTCCGGACTAACAATGTTCAATTGATGTTTGTAGTGGTCCGGAATACACTTTAAATCGTAGATCCCGGTCCTAATAGGAACATAGAGCTTTGTGGGTTTAGTGTGACTCGTGTCCGTAGCATATCTTGAAGCTGCACGTGCCCCCTGGGTAGTGCTAAATGAGTAACAGCAGTACACCTCTTGCTTATGGCATAAAGATTCACTGTCTGTATTACCAGCTGCATTAGAACAATAACTAATAAAAACCAATTCACCTGTGTATGGCAGAAAGGCATATTTTGACTTTGTGTTCAAATATATGGAAATAATAGTTTAAATCTTTGTTAATATGTTAAAAGATTATTTTTTCGTGGAGAAAGTTTGAGTATCATAAAATAAATTTCAACTCAAAATATGACATGAAAATTAATTGAATTTCAAAGAATTCTTATTTAAAACAGTTTGACTATTATTAATCCTACCATGGCTTTTATAATAGTAGCATTTCTTGTAGAAAAAAATTAGTTAATAATACAATTTAATTAGTAAAATAAGAGAATATGATTTTTTCATTATAATTTTAATATTCTCCCTTTCATAAATTTTAAAATTATTCTTAAATTAGACTTTCAAGTTTAAATAAATATTAATTATTATAAAGAATGATTTCTCTTTTTTACTTTTATTCAAAAGATATTTTTAATTACCACTTTGTATTTACAAACTGAAATTAATTCTAGGCGCTTTCGGAACGTAAAGTGTTATAGTAAATCAAACAAATAGAAAAATATTTAAATAACGAAAGACTTATGAATATTTACTACCGTTTTACAACAGTTTTTAAAGAACCTCTTCCAGCGTTAAATAAAAGTACAACTGAATAACAAGAATTCAAAAGCAATAAATGTAGATGTTTATCTTCTCGCTACAACGAGATCCTATAATACAATTATCTCTCAGACACCAAAAAAAAATAAGTACATCACACGAAAACGATTATAAGCAATTGAAAAGCATTTTAAAATGCAATTTACTACTATGTACCCAACAAAAGAAGTTTTAAATAATATCTTCCCCTCGCCGAGTAACGCCACAATAGCTAATCCTGTAACTGAATTGCTTAATATTTTAACGGCCGAAGTCAGCTACAGAACAATTTAATCTGAGAACACACTGAGAGACAGAGAAGCTTGAATACTTTTAGAACCAATGAAAGAACTATTTAAAAAACCGCAGTTCATCAAGAAAAGTGGTGCTTTGTCTTCAGAGAGATCTTAGCGTGCTGCATTGAACCACGCAGAAAAATACCCAGAGACAAATTATCCAATGTACTTGGCGAAAATTGAATGCAGGACGCCGAATGCGAAGAATTAAAGAAGAATAATTGCTCCCGAAAAATTGACTTGTGTTTTGTATCGTCTTCAACATTCATCAAATGGTGGAGCGCTGGAAAATGGGAAAGATAAGCGAAGCAATACCGAACGCAGTTTCAATTTGTTAAGCGACATGTTTCAAATGTTAATGAATATTAATGCCACGTTATAAAGTGACGTTTTGTTGCCCATTAATAATAAATGGGAAGTGCGTGAAAGCTCGGAAAAGGGACCAACTGATTACAGATGGTGCAGTTGAAGTGAGTTGAGGGTAATTGAACCATCAAGATTTATGTGCATGCAGAAAAAGCCTGGCCTTAAATATCGGCTGTTTGTGGTATAAACATTTATTAGGAGTTGGAAATTGACTGTTCATATACAATTTGGATGATATTTAATAATAAAGATGGAATGTAATAAATTCAATTCTAGAATCTCGAGTCATTGGAAATTTATTATGCATTTCGCATTTCAACAGTAAAGCTCTGATGATAAATTTTTTTCTATGGTATGAAATCCTGGTGTATAGGGGATAAGGGGTTTTGTTTCTTTTAAAAAGTTGTTTCTCAGATAAATAAAATAAACATTATTTTATTTGTAATTGTATCATTAAAGATTCATTTTAAAATGAGTAAATGCTAAGAAAAAATCGGTTAATGTGACATTTGCCTTTTCATTATATAGGCTTAGAAAAAAAATATTTTTTTTTTTGAAATTTAAGTATATACTACATTGCCCAAAATTTAAGACCAATTATTTTTTTTCAAAAACTCTTTATTTATTCTTCGAAATTTATTTCAACGCCTTTAAATTAATCCCTTCCGGACACAATGCACTTATGGCAACTTTTTTCCAATTCCCAATGCATGCTAAAAAGTCATCGGCAGGGATGGCCTTCAAATTGTGGAATCTCTTCAATCGACAAAAACGGTGTCCCCGGAGTGGTCTTTTGAGTTCAGGGAATAGCCAGAAATTTACGGTGTCTTGTCGGAAATTTACGGTAATTTGTCTTTTCATTATTTAATACGGTGTTGAGTTTAGGTAATAGTCAAACGTCGGGCTGTGTGAATAGGGTGCTTGTGAAACGATATGGGTTTCATTTTTGGCGAAAAGTCACGAAAATCAATGCAGTATGAGCTGGCACATTCAGTGTTTTCGGTAACAATCGATATTTGACGCGTTTGAGGCCCAAAATGGAATTGATCAATTCTTTCCAACATCTCCAGCAAGGTCTCTATTTGTAAATTGACGGTTTGCAAGCACCAAATCTTTAATTTTTTGGACGCGAGCTTTGTTGGTTGAGGTTGATGGTCGACCTGAAGGCTCTTCGTCTTCAACGCGTTCTCTGCCTTCTTTGAACTGTTTATACCATTTGTAAACATTTCTTTCCAATATAGTTTGCTCATCGAATGCTTTCTGCAACATTCTATACGTTTCCGCAAGCAAAATTGAATGCAAGTTCTTTTCTCAATTAATTCAGACGTTTCAAAAATCGCCGGAATCAGTTTCAGCGTCTCACAAATCCAAGCGTAACTCAAACACTATTTAATATTTTGGCGTGCAATTTCACACAGATGCCAAGGACCTAAAAAAAAAAAAATAAGTAAATTCTATAAGCCTCGGAAATTTTAAATTGAAAATTGTTCTTACTTTTGGGACAGTAGTATATTCTTTTATTTTTATATAAAAAAAAATTTATTTAATTTTTTTTTTCTAAACACATAAAATATGGAAAATAAACATTCAAGTTCATTATCATATGTTGAGAACCACTTGGTAGACGTGCATTTAGATGCCAAACAAATAAAATATATATATAAAACCCAACAATTCAATTCGAATCGAAGGCTTCTGAAGATCCCACAAGGGCGCTCTTGCCAGTTTGTATAAGGAAGGATGGTCACATATGTATAGTAAATATAGTAATAAATTTAAGCTTCTTAAACTTACATGATAATTTAAATAATAATTTAAAAAGTGTTTTTAAATCCAGTATCATAAGGGTTCTAATATATAGAAAACAATTTTGAAATTATCAATAATTATTCTTAGTGATATATTTTTGGACAATTCTTTAATTTATTCGAATTTATTTATATTTATAACTAACTCTTCGACCTAGATGATAATTTATATGTCCGATTTAAGCAATACTGAATACTTTATTTTACCACATAATTTAATGCTGTTCTTCTAAATAGAAGAAGCGTTTAAATTTAAATAAATGATAAAATAAAATTATTGACTGAGCTGTTTGACTTTACAAATTTTCAGATGGTCAGTGTAAGACAGTTCCAGAATATTCTTAGTCGTCTCAGAACAGATTTATTTCACTCAGTGAATAAAATAGATATTTTTCTTGTAAGATATATAACTATTTACTTTATATTATTTTGGCATTAAGAAAATAGTATAAAGTAAATATTTTTAAAGTCCTTTTCCAATTTGTCATGCACTTGTCACAACAATGTGGTCGTATCTATTCTAGAAAATGATTTATCATGACTTTTTTTTTAGAACATTGAAAAAAAACAGTACCATCATTGCATAACCCAGAGTACTCAGAGATTTCAGTCACAATAAAAAAAAAAAAAAAAAAAATTTATGTTCTTAAAATATAAAACATAAAAAATTCTGAAATATCCAGTTAGTTCTTTTACAAACAATACGTGCAAAAAAACTTTTAAGCTTTCGTAATTGAAAATGTTTTTCCTGTCATTCAAACACAATCTATAATAGAACGTTTATAGTAAAATATACATAAACAATTTTAACAAACCTTAATGCCTGCTAACATTTATACCACTAGTATGTTATGCTATAATATGGGGGGTTATAGTTTAGTACCTTATAACCCCAACCTCATAAAAATACATTTTATTATGGTTTTTGAAAAATGTTTTGGAATAACAATTTTCAATAAGCGATGAATATTCAAAAATAAAAAAAAAAATAAAAGGCTACTAAATATTATAATGAACTAGGTGTCTGAAATAAGCTATTTACAATTTTATGCCTGAGGAATATATTTATGCAGTGTTTATTATAATCTTTTATTTTCGTTTAACAAAAATATCCCATACAACATGAACTTACGTCTTTTATGCAAATGTATTGTCAACAGTAATTTATACAACAGAATGTAACAATAAAGATGTCAAAGAAATAATTTTGAAAGGAAATATATTAAGGATTGCATTATTGGGAAAATTAATATTTCTGAAATTAGAAAACTAGAATAAACACACTAAGAAACATGAATTTTATGTCTGGAAGATAGGAAATTCTAGTGGATAATGATCTTACTTATCGTTTTAGTAATTATTATAGAATACGCAATATATAGAAATTGCATGAAATAAAAATATTTATAAAAGATTGTAAATGATAAAACAATAATATTCATACATTAACATTGCAAATGCTTATAACATTTTAATATTTAATGCTTCAATTATTTTTCTTGTGTTTTAGCAACTGTAATTATAAAATAAACATAAAAGTTTGAATCTCAGTATTGAAAATAATTGCAAATAAAATTTATAACAGAATATAACGTTATAAATAATTATAATTTATTTTCGTATTTAAATTAATTTTTTTAGTAAAAGTATAGGACTTAATTCAATAAATTCATCAAAGACTAGACATTAAAACAAGAAATGCATAACATTATATGAGTTATAATAAAAAATAATTAGTGTCTATGCAATATTTCATGGTTACTATAGTTAAAACTAAAAACTGTTAGTGATAATGCTATACATATATAATACCTATGTCGTTGAAAACTACCCTATGAGATGGCATTTAGAAATGTGTTTCCAACTTAATATTTTGATTCTAAAATATAATTGAATTAAATAAACACATAATAATAATCTGTTTCTGAACAACTTTATAAAAAGTAGTATTTATGGATAGTTTATATGAGAAACATTCAAAGTATATAATATTCTGCTGTTAGCTGTTTATGTCAGCTGTTATAAATGAACTATGTCTTTTCAAATATCTGTTTAGATTTTTTTTTGGTGTACATGTACTAAGATGCAGATTATTAGATAAAATTGAATGGTATTTCCGCGGATAACGCTATTATTTTCTTGAATTTAAGATAATTACCTTGGTGGAAATATTGCAAATTAGACATCTATATAATTGTTATATATGTCAGATAACGGGAGAGGTTTGTATAGAGTTTTTAATGGATGGTATTAATTATTAATTGAACAATAAAACTTTTGTACTTTCAACGCACTGATTTGTCACCACTTATTGTCATTACTTAAGTTATATGATACAATAAATATTTTGCATTAATACCTTATTTTGGGAATGATTATAATGATACTTTTGTATACTTCGAAAATATGAAAATATAAGTAGATCTTTCTAAAATAATCCTCAGATAGTTAAATTCTTATTATTATTACTTACTTTGATGGAATGTTTCAGACAGTGTAGATTTTTATAAAAGTTCAAAAGATAAAACTTTTCGTAAATTTAAATTTCCACAGGCTGCATTGTGTCTTCTACTATGAGAATAACATGCGGCTGTATCTAAAATATTGCTCACTAAGTAAATTATTCTGTGAGAAAAAAAGCATATTATTCATTATTTATAAGCAGAAGTTGTCTTCCTTTCAAACATTTTCTCGGTTATTTTTTTAGAAAATGATTCAGTTACCTATTCTACTTAGCTAGTTAAGCCATGTGGCTTTCATTGATTCTTTTAACAATTCATCTATTACTAAACGTCAGATGTTTAATGGTAGTGAACTGTTCGCGCCATGCCAAAAAGTATTTTCATTCATGCTTGTATTAACTTGAATTCTTTTAAAATATTATTATGTAATTTTTACTAAGTAAATTTACATTTTACTGTGTTTATATTGTTTGGAAACATGTTATATAATTTAAAAAAAATAAATTAAAAATAAAAATTAAATTTAAAAAAAATAATGTCTTAAATTTAATATTTGAATGTTGGTGTTTACCATTAGTGTTCTATTTTATTAAAAATGTAATGGTACAGAAAATGACGTTATTTTTTTTGGTGCTATAGAAAATATTGATAAAACAAATGTAGAAAAATAATCATTGTTACATCAATCATTACTTTTAATCATTTAATTAATTATTAATTAATTAATTAATTATTAATTAATTAATTAATTATTTTTTGTTTACCACTATTATAACAAACAAAATCAAAGATGGATCTTTGTATAATAAAAAGAAATAAGTCTTTCAATAATGATATTTAAAGTCATTGAAGAATATTAAATATTTTCTTAAAATGTAATCTTATATTTAAAATTAGTTGTTGCGATATTAATTATCTTATAAAAATTAATTATTAAAATTATGTTTCATTTAAAATCTATTTAGTTTGAAACTGGATAATAAACTTCGCCATATATAAATCCTTATATGTGGAACATATCAGTATTGAATTGAAAAATTATAATTGAAAAATTTAAAAACACCTAAATATTAATAAGTATTTCATAATCGTGCCTATGCTCTCCAAGATACAAAATGTGTCAAACAAAATGAAGGCTTATTGATTACGTCAAGGCTAATTAATTGTTACTTTCAGTGTACATAATTTATAATGCATTATATTGTAAAAACATATTTCAATTTTCTTTACATCCATATATAGTAACTCAAATTAACATTCACTCAAGAAAACTCTATGCCTCTAAAAATTTAATTTTTTATAAACAGAAGTGAAAATGTTCTCGTGATAGTTATTACTTTGGAAGATGTATTTGAAATCAAGATTCAAAAATTTCTTTTATGTACCACTAAGTCTGGATTGTCAGCAGTTAGATTTCCTTAATTTACCATGGAAGGCCTATCTTTTAATCGATAGATCATGCTTATTTCATCACTCAAAAGCAATGCCAAAGGTCAAGAAATTGGGTATTTGAATTACCTAATAAGCTCGAAATATAAATCAGTTTAAATTTTATCCTTGCTATTCAAAAACCAATATTATTCTTGACACCACTTGTATATATTTTAATGTATGCCTAAATTCAGTTAGTAATTACAATGTATAAAACAAAATTTATGTCAATAAAGTAAAAATGTTGTGGTAGTTATTACTAAAGAAGATAGATTTGAATTAAAACATTTCTTGAACTATTCAGTAGGTCCGGACTGGAAGCAGTTAGTCTTCCGTGACAAATTAAGGCAGTTTGTCTTCTAACCGGATAGCCCAATCTTGTTTCCTCAAACATAAGTGCCAACGTTCAAGAAATTCAGTGTTTGAATGCCCTAGTAAGCTTGAAATATAAATCAATTCAGTTTTTGTTAAACAAGGATAAATTATAATTATATTATTGGTACCTCTAGGATAAAATATTTTAATAAATCAACTAACGCTATTAATAATCACAATATTTGAAGCGAAATTAATGTTAATACATTATAATTTTAAGTCCATCTGCTTTATAAGAAGTTATTATGATTAGTTCCTTATTCGTTATATGAACATTTTCCCTCTTTGATAAACTGCCCAAACATTCACACCAGAAAATTTTATATGCCTAAAAAGGATATTTGCTTATAAATAGAAGTGAATATGTACTACCGTTTTACCACAATTTTTAAAGAACATCCTGTAAAATTAAATACAACTAAAACTGAATAACAATCATCCCAAAAAACAATAAATGCAGATGTTTATCTTAGCGCCACAACGAGATTCTTTAATACAATTATCTCCTAATGCCTTAAAAAAAACAATAACTTGGAAGAACGAAAACGATTACAATCAATTGAAAAGGATTTTAAAATGCAATTTACTATGTACTCAACAAAAAAAGTTTTAAATGAAATCTTTTCCCTCGCCAAGTAACGCCACAATAGCTAATCATGTAGTTGAATCGCTAAATATTTTAACGCCCGAAATCAACTACGGAACAATTTAATCTGAGAACACACACTGAGAGACAGAGAAGCTTAAATACTTTTAGAACCAATAAAATAACTATTTAAACAACCGTGGTTCATCAAGAAAAGTGGTCATTGGTCTTCAGCGAGATTTTAGCTTGCTGCATTGAAGCACACGGAAAAATACCCAGAGACAAATTATCCAATGTACTTGGCGAAAATTAAACGCAGGACGACGGTGCGAAGAATTAAAGAAAAATAATTGCTGTCGAAAAATCGACTTGTATTTTGTATCGTCTTCAACATTCATCAAATGGTTGAGCCGGGGAAAATGGGAAAGATAAGAGAAGTAGTACCGAGTGCAGTTTTCAATTTGTTAAGCGACATGTTTCAAATGTTAATGAATATTAATGCCACATTGTAAAGTGACGTTTGATTGCCCTTTAATAATAAATGGGAAGTGCGTGAAAGCTCGGAAAAGGGGTCCAACTGATTACAGATGGTGAAGTGAAGCGAGTGGAGGGTAATTGAACCGTCGAGATTTATTTGCATGCAGAAAATTGCTGGCCTTAAATATCGGCTGTTTGTGGTATAAACATTTATTAGGAGTTGGAAATTGACTGTTCATATGGAATTCCGATGATATTTAATAATAAAGATGGAATGTAATAAATTCATAACTGCAATCTCGAGTCATCGGAATAGTGTTACGTATTTCGCATTTCAACAGTAAAGTTCTGATGATTAATGCTGTTTATAATATGAAATCCTGGTAAATTGGGAATAAGAGGTTTTTCTTTCTTTAGAGAGTTGTTTCAATGATAAATAGAGTAATCATTATTTTTTTGAAAGTGAATACGTAAAGATATATTTTAAAATAGGCAAATGCTAAAAAAAATGATAGATTTCATTATTGAGAATTTGAAAAAAATATACATTTCTATCAAATTTATATATTATTGTATTTTTATTAAAAAACTTTTTTATTTATGTTTTTAGTAAAAGCATCAAATATGGAAAATATACATTCAGGTTTATTATTTTTATTTAATATTATCGATAGTTATTGAAGATATTTCTAATATTGTTAATCCATTGATGACTTTTATAATAAGTAGCATTTCTAGTATAAAAAAATTGTTAATATGATAATTTATTTTCTCAAAGATGAAAAAATTGTTCTGTTTTTCCTAAAATTTTAAGATTCTCTCTTTCATATTTTCTTAGATAATACATTAAAGTTTAAAAAATAGTAATTATTATAAAGAATTATTTCTATATTTCACTTTTACTCAAAATACATCTTTATATTTACGAATTGAAATTAATTCTAGGCGATTTAGGAACATAACTTGTTACAGTAAATAAAAAATGGAAAATATTTAAATAACGAAAGGCGTATGGATATTTAATATCGTTTTAAAGCAATTTTTAAAGACCCCTTATAGTGTTAAAAAAAAAATAAAAAATAAAAACTGAATAGCAATCATTCCAAAAGCAATAAATGCAGATGTTTATCTTCGCGCCTAAACGAGATCCTTTAATACAATTATCTCTTAACAACACCAAAAAAATTAAGTATCTCACACGAAAACGATTACAAGCAATAGAAAAGCATTTTAAAATGCAATTAACTATGTACCAAACAAAAGAAGTTTTAAATAATCTATTTCCCTTGCCAAGTAACGCCACAATGGCTAATCCTGTAGCTAAATCACTTAATATTTTTATACCCGAATTCAACTACAGAACCATTTAATCTGAGAACACACGGAGAGAGAAGCTTGAGTACTTTTAGAACCAATGAAAGAATTATTTAAAAAAACACAGTTCATCAAGTAAAGTAGTTCTTTTGTGTTAAGCGAGATCTTGGCGTGCTACAATAAAGCACGGAGAAAAATACAAAAAGACAAATTATCCAATGCACTTGGCGAAAATTGAACGCAGGACGACGATGCGAAGATTTAAAGAAGAATAATTACTTCTGAAAAATCGACTTGTATTTTGTATCGTCTTCAGCATTCATCAAATGGTGGAGCGGGGGAAAAAGGGAAAGATAAGAGAAGCAGTACCGAGTGCATTTTCAATTTGTTAAGCGACATGTTTCAAACGTTAATGTATATTAATGCCACGTTATAAATTGACGTTTTGTTGCCCATTAATAGTAAATGGGAAGTGCGTGAAAGCTCGGAAAAGGCGTCCGACTGATTACAGATGGTGGAGTGAAGCGAGTTGAGGGTAATTGAACCATCAAGATTTATTTACATGCAGAAAATATTTGGTCTTAAATATCGGCTCTTTGTGGTATAAACATTTAGTATGAGTTAGAAATTGACTGTTCATATGAAATGCCGATGATATTTAATAATAAAGATGGAACTAATAAATTTATTTCTAGAATCTGGAGTCATCGGAAAAGTGTTATGCATTTCACGTTTCAGTAGTAAAGTTCCGATGATAAATTATCTTTATGGTATGAAATTCTGGTTGGTAGAGAATAAGGGTTTTTTTTTTCTTTTATAAAATTGTTTCTCTGATAAATAACCTAACCATAATTTTGAATAAATTACCATTCATAAAATAACTATTATTCTTAAATAAGATCTTCAAGTTTAAATTAATAGTAATTATTATAAAGTATTCTTTATTTATTTTACTTTTAGTCAAAAGACCTTTTTAATTACCTTCTTCTATTTACAAATTTAAATTAATTCCAGTCACTTTCGCAACGTAAAGTGTTACAG
The DNA here is from genome assembly GCA_021605075.1 of Caerostris darwini. Classification (NCBI taxonomy): domain Eukaryota; kingdom Metazoa; phylum Arthropoda; class Arachnida; order Araneae; family Araneidae; genus Caerostris; species Caerostris darwini. The sequence continues at coordinate 42,270 of BPLQ01008261.1, forward strand.
CAAATAAAACAAGTGGAAAACATTTAAATAACGAAAGACTTGTAATTAATTATTACCTTTTTACAGCAATTTTTAAAGAGCCTCTTGTACATTAAATAAAACTAAACCTGAAAAACAAGCACTCCAAAAGCAATAAATGCTGATGTTTATCTTCTTCGTCCAACGAGATCCTTAAACACAATTATCTCCTAATGACACTAAAAAATAAGTACATCACACGAAAACGATTATAAGCCATTGAAAAGCACTTTAAAATGCAATTTACTGCTATGTACGCAGCAAAGGAAGTTTTAATCTCTTTCCCTTGCCAAGAAACGCCACGATAGCTAATCCTGCAGCTCCATTGCTTAATAATTTAACGCCCGAAATCAACTACAGAACAATTTAATCTGAGATCACACTGAGAGACAGAGAAGCTTGAATACTTTTAGAACCAATGAAAGAACTATTTAAAAAATCGCAGTTCATCAAGAAAAGTGATCCTTTGTCTTCAGCGAGATCATAGCATAGTACATTGAAGCACGCAGAAAAATACCCAGCCACAAATTATCCAATGTACTTGTCGAAAATTGAACGCACGACAGCGATGCGAAGAATTAAAGAAGAATTGCTTCTAAAAAATCGACTTGTATTTTGTATCGTCTTCAACATTCATCAAAAGGTGGAGGGGGGGGAAAAAGGGAAAGATAAGAGAAGCAGTACCGAGTTCAGTTTCAATTTGTTAAGCGACATGTTTCAAATGTTAATAAATATTAATGCCTCGTTACAAAGTGACGTTTTGTTGCCCATTAATAATAAATGGGAAGTGCATGGGAGCTCGGAAAAGGGGTCCAACTGATTACAGAGTGTAAAGTGAAGTGAGTTGAGGGTAATTAAACCGTCAAGATTTTTTTGCATGCAGAAAATGTCTGGCCTTAAATATCGGCTGTTTGTGGTATAAACATTTATTAGGAGTTTGAAATTGACTGCTCATATGGTATTCCGATGATATTTAATAATAAAGTTGGAGCGCAATAAATTGCTTTCTAGAATCTCGAGTCATTGGAAAAGTGTTATGCATTTCACATTTCAAGAGTACATTTCTGATGATAAAATGCTGTTTATGATATGAAATTCTAATATATAGTTTGAATAATGTTTTTTTACTTTAAAAAGCTGTTTCTCTGATAAACAGAATAACGATTTTTTTGTTTGTACTTGCGTACTTAAAGATTTATTTTAGAAAAAGGAAATGCTAAGAAAAAATTTATAATGTAAAATTCGACAATTCATTATTTAGATTTTAGAAAAAAAAAGATATTTTTTAAAATTCAAATGTATATATTCTTTTTTTATATAAACCTTTATTTATTTATTTATTTTTTTAAAAACATATCAAGTATGGAAAATATACATTCAAGTACATTATCATTTGTCCGGAGCCCCAAAGTGGACGACGCATTTAGATACCAAACAAAAAATATATAAAACCCAAAAATTCAATTTGTATCGAAAGTTTCTGAGGATGAACAGTCTTTTGGTCTAAATTCTCTTTTGTAACTCATAAGGATGTGAGCAGAATGAGTCTATTGTTACTATTCATAGGATATTTATTCCAAATAGAGTGCCATGTTTAAATGTGGGGGCAGTGTAGTGGGTGCATTCTGATTATCAAATAAACTTTGTTAAAGCTGCTGTAATAACCAATGAATTGAAAAGGTCATATAATTGGAAATATCAAAATTTGAATATTAATGTTATTATTTTAACATAAATAATATTATCGTAGAGAAATACCGATATTCGCCTATTAATCAATATTTTATAGAATTGAAGTTTATAATTACTTTAAAAGTTGAAGTTCAATGCTTTAATCTGCCTTCTAAGTTTTGACGATTCAGTTGAAAACTCCAAACCTGTTTGATATTTTTCTAAGAAAAGGTAATGAATGAGAAAACGCTTGTTCATATATTGTAGTATATTAGTAGTTTTGTTGGAAACATGTCTGTAGATATTTATATTCGTTCCACAACGAGATCCTTTAATACAATAGTCTACTAAAGACACTGAAAAATAAGTACATCACACAAAAAGAATTACAAGCAATTGAGAAGCATTTTAAAATGCAATTTACTATTATGTACAAAACAAAAGAAGTTTTAAATAATATATTTCAATCGCCAAGTAATACCACAATAGCTAATCATGTAGCTGAATTGCCTATTATTTTATCGCCCGAAGTCAACTACAGAACAATTTAATCTGAGAACACACTGTGAAAGAGGTAAGCTTGAATACTTTTAGAACCAATGAAAGAACTATTAAGAAACCGCAGTTCATCAAGAAAAGTGCTCCTTTGTCTTCAGCGAGATCTTAGCGTGCTGCATTGAAGCACGCAGAAAAATACCCAGAGATAAATTATCCAATGTACTTTTCAAAAATTGAACGCAGGACTACGCTACGAAGAATTAAAGAAGAAGAATTGCTGGCGAAAAATCGACTTGTATTTTGTATCGTCTTTAACATTTATCAAATGGTGGAGCGGGGAAAAAGGGAAAGATAAGAGAAGCAGTACCGAGTGTAGCTTCAATTTGTTAAGCGACATGTTTCAAATGCTAATGAATATTAATGCCACGTTATAAAGTCACGTTTTGTTGCCCAATAATAATAAATGGGAAGTGCGTGAATGCTCGGAAAAGGGGTACAACTGATTACAGATGGTGAAGTGAAGAGAGTGGAGGGTAATTGAACCGTCGAGATTTATTTGCATGCAGAAAATTGCTGGCCTTAAATATTGGTTGTTTGTGGTATAAAAATTTATTAGGAGGTGGAAATTGACTGTTCATATGGAATTCCGATAATATTTAATAATAAAGATGGAATGTAATAAATTCATTTCCAGAATCTCGAGTCATCGGAAAAGTGTTATGCATTTCACGTTTCAGGAGTAATGCTCTGATGAAAAATGTTATTTATGATATGAAATCCTGGTATATAGGGAATAACAGGTTTTTTTCCTTTAAAAAGTTGTTTCTATTATAAATAAAATAATCATTATTTTTTTTAAGTGTATAATTAAAGATTTATTTTAAAATAAGCAAATGCTAAACAAAATGATATTATAACGTTCGTCTGTTCATTATTTAGAATTTAAATGAAAAAATGCTTTTAACTCAAATGTATATGTTGTTTTATTTTTATTAAAAAACTTTTTTTTTTTAATTTTTAGTAAACGCAACAAATACGGCAAATATACATTCAGGTTTATTACTTTTATTTAATCTTATTAACTGTTATTTAAGATAGTTTGAATATTGTTAATCCTTTGATGACTTTTATAGTAAGTAACATTTCTTCCAGAAACAAATTGTTAACATGGCGGTTTATTTTTTCAAAAATGAGAAAAAATAATCTGTTTTTCATAGAATTTTAAAGATTCTCTCTTTCATGTATTCTTAAATAAGACTTTCAAGTTTTAATAAATAGTAATTATGATAAATAATTACTATTTCTTTATTTTACTTTAAAAAAAAATACCTTTTTAACATTCTCTTTAAATTTAATAAATGAATTTAATTATTGGCGCTTTCAAAACGTAAACCGTTATAATAAATCAAACAAATGGAAAATATATAAACAACGAAACGCTTATAAATATTTACTACGGTTTTACAGCAATTTTTAAACAAACTTTTGTAGCGTTAAATAAAACTGATACAGAACAATAAGCATTCAAAAGCAATAAATGCTGATATTTATCTTCGGGGCACAAAAAGATCCTTTAATACAATTATCTGCTAATGACACCAAAAAAATAAGTACATTACACGAAAACGATTACAAGCAATTGAAAAGCATTTTAAAATGCAATTTACTACTATGTACCTAACAAAAGAAGTTTTAAATAATCTCTTTCTCTTGCCAAGTAGCGCCACAATAGCTAATCATGTAGCTGAATTGCATAATATTTTAACGCCCGAAATCAGCTACAGATCAATTTAATCTGAGAACACACTGAGAGACAGAGAAGCTTGAATACTTTTAGAACCAATGAAAGAAATATTTAAAAAACCGCAGTTCATCAAGAAAAGTGGTCCTTTGTCTTCAGAGAGATCTTAGCTTGCTGCATTAAAGCACGCAGAAAAATACCCAGATACAAATTATCCAATGTACTTGGCGAAAATTGAACGCAGGACAACGATGCGAAGAATTAAAGAAGAATAATTGCTCGCGAAAAATCGACTTGTATTGTATCGTCTTCAACATTCATCAAATGGTGGAGCGGGGGAAAATGGGAAAAGATAAGAGAAGCAGTACAGAGTGCAGTTTCAATTTGTTAAGTGACATGTTTCAAATGTTAATGAATATTAATGCCACGTTATAAAGTGACGTTTTGTTGCCCATTAATAATAAATGGGAAGTGCGTGAAAGTTCGGAAGAGGGGTCCAACTGATTATAGAGTGTGAAGTGAAGTGAGTTGAGGGTAATTGAACCGTCAAAAATTTTTTGCATGCAGAAAATGTCTGGCCTTAAATATCGGCTGTTTGTGGTATAAACATTTATTAGGAGTTGGAAATTGACTGTTCATATGGTATTCCGATGATTTTTTATATTAAAGATGGAGTGTAATAAATTCATTTCCAGAATCTCGAGTCATCGTAAAAGTGTTATGCATTTCACATTTCAACAGTAAATTTCAGATTATAAAATGCAGTTTATGATATGAAATCCTAATATATAGTTTGAATAATGGTTTTTAACTTTAGAAAGCTGCTTCTCGGATAAACAGAAAAACTAATTTTTTTGTTTGTACTTGCAGACTTAAAGATTTATTTAAAAAATTAAATGCTGAGAAAAAATTGATAATGTAAAATTCGACTTTTCATTATTTAGATTTTGAAAAAAAAAGATGTTTTTTAAAATTCAAATGTGTATATTCTTTTTCTTATATAAACCTTTTTTTTTTTTTTTAAACACATCAAATATGGAAAATATACATTCAAGTACATTATCATTTGTCCGAAGCTCCTAAGTGGACGACACATTTAGATACCAAACAAAAAAAATATATAAAAAACAAAAATTCTATTTGTACCGAAAGTTTCTGAGGGTGAACAGTATTTTGGCCTAAATTCTCTTTTGTAACTCTTAAGGAGGTGAGGAGAATGATGCTATTGTACTATTCATAGGATATTTATTCAAAACAGAGTGTCATGTTAAAATGGGGGGGGGCAGTGTATGGGTGCATTCTGATTATCAAATAATCTTTGTTAAAGCTGCTGTAATAACCAATGAATTCAAAAGGTCATATAATTGGAAATATCAAAATTTGAATATTAATGTTATTATTTTAACATGAATAATATTATCGTAGAGAAATACCGATATTCGCCTATTAATCAATATATTATAGAATTGAAGATTATAATTATTTTAAAAGTTGAAGTTCAATGCTTTAATCTGCCTTCTAAGTTTTAACGATTCAGTTGAAAACTCGAAACCTCTTTGATATTTTTCTAAGAAAATGTAATGAATGAGAAAACGCTTGTTCATATATTGTAGTATAGTAGTAGTGTTGTTGGAAACATGTCTGCAGATGTTTATGTTCGCTCCACAACGAGATCATTTAATACAATAGTCTACTAAAGACCCCAACAAAATAAGTACATCACACAAAAACGATTACAAGCAATTGAGAAGCATTTTAAAATGCAAGTTACTATTATGTACCCAACAAAAAAAGTTTTAAATAATCTATTTCAATCGCCAAATAACGCCACAATAGCTAATCATGTAGCTGAATTGCCTAATATTTTATCGCCCGAAGTCAACTACAGAACAATTTAATTTGTGAACACACTGTGAAAGAGGTAAGCTTGATTACTTTTAGAACCAATGAAAGAACTATTCAAAAATCGCAATTCATCAAGAAAAGTGGTCCTTTGTCTTCAGCGAGATCTTAGCGTGCTGCATTGAAGAACGCAGAAAAATACCCTGATACAAATTATCCAATGTACTTTTCATAAATTGAACGCAGGACGAAGCTAAAGATTAAAGAAGAAGAATCGACTTGTATTTTGTATCGTCTTTAACATTCATCAAATGGTGGAGCGGGGAAAAAGGGAATGATAAGAGAAGCAGTACCGAGTGCAGTTTCAATTTGTTAAGCGACATGTTTCAAATGCTAATGAATATTAATGTCACGTTATAAAGTGACGTTTTGTTGCCCATTAATAATAAATGGGAAGTGCGTGGAAAGCTCGGAAAAGGGTCCAACTGATTACAGATGGTGAAGTGAAGCAAGTGGAAGGTAATTGAACCGTCGAGATTTATTTGCATGCAGAAAATGCCTGGCCCTAAATATCGGCTGTTTGTGGTATAAACATTTATTAGGAGTTGGAAATTGACTGTTCATATGGAATTCCGATTATATTTAATAATAAAGATGGAATGTAATAAATTCATTTCCAGAATCTCGAGTCATCGGAAAAGTGTTATGCATTTCACGTTTCAACAGTAAAGTTCTGATGATAAATGCTGTTTATGATATGAAATCCTGGTATATTGGAGGGATAAGGTTTTTTTTACTTTAGAATGTTGTGTCTCTGATAAATAAAATAATCATTATTTTGTTTTTAATTGTATGCATAAATATCTATTTTAAAGTGAGTAAATGCTAAAAAAAGATGGATAGTATGGCATTTGCATTTGCATTATTAATGCTTTGGAGAATTTTTTTTTTTTAAATTCAAGTGTATACATTCTTTAATTTTTATTTAAATTTTAATAAATGAATCAACTACGGAAAATATACATTATCATTAAAATTTCACTAGCATTTGTCCGTTGTCGCTTGGTGGACGGCTCATTTATATTCCAAACAAAAAAAATATATATATACAAAACCCAACAATTCAATTCGAACAAAAGGCTTCTGGTCCATGCCGAGAATGAATAAATCTTTTAGCCTAAAAGCTCTTCTTTTTAATATGAAGCCCATGTATTGCTTAATAATATGTGATTAGAATCTTTCTGGTTTGGTTTGTCGCTCCATGGTTAATTTCTGCACAATTTAGGTTAATTAGACCGAGATCTACAGTTTAGCGTGGATTCCAAACCACTAACAGACATCCATGCTATTGAACTTTAAGATTCGAACATTTAGCCTGGGTACAAAAGGTCGAAGCGCTAGCCAATTGGTGATCAAGTCGCGTTTCTCTTATGAAGTTGGGGAGAAAAGGATATTTATTCCAAAACCATGATTTATAGAAAAATGTGGGTGCAATGTAGTTAACTCTGAATAACATAAAATATTTTCATTTGCCGGAGTAGATATTTGAAAATATCCGTGTTTGATTATTGATGATATATTATTTGAATATATAATAATATATTATAATGTGCTATTTTGAATATTAATTTACGATGAATAACATTATCGTAGAGGACATTCTCCTCCACGATACAGATGCTCTCCAGCTGCAATACAGATATTCTTCTCTATAATACAGATATTACCATATCAGTAATATTTTATAGAATTGAAATTCATAATAATTATAAGACTTGAAGTCCGATGCTTCAAACTGGCTTCTGAGTTTTAACAACTCAGTTGAAAACTCAAACCGGTTTGATTTTTGTTGTAAAAAAATGTGATGCATACCCAAACGTTTGTTCGTATGATGTAGTGTAGTAGTACTGTTGCAAATAGGCCTCATTTTTCCATCTAATGAAATTGAAACAATCGTCGAACTTCTTCTGGCTATGTGTCCAACTTGGAACTTAAATTAATTTAAACAAAATAAAGTATACAGAAATATTTTTTTTTATATACTATATGAATAGTTGTTCATCCAGCATTCCAAGAGTATTTATTTTTCTATATTTTGCCAGGCAAGTGGATGAATAACAAAAGAATGTAAGATTTAAACAAAAAAAAATATGAATTATTGACAGGTTCATATATTTTGAAAACTCTCATATAATTACTTGTTAATATACAGGTCATTTTATTGGCAATTATTAAAAATATATGAGCACTATAATATTAATTTACACTATAATATTAAATACCCACTCTTTTAAATACACTATAATATTAATTTAACTCAAAACCTGATGATAAGAATGATAAGCAGAATTTTTAATAATTTTTAACGAAAATAAACAAATGCTGAGGGGAACCCTCACTTGAGTAAGCACACATAAAACTCTCCACGCAAGAAACATGACGATCTCAAATCGATTATCCAGTGTTTAATAGATTCCCCTTTGACTTGTTGATCGGGATAGGAAATGCAAGTCTGTAAATTGCTGTCACGTAGAATTAAAGAGGAGATCCGTCGGAATTTGTGGTATCCGTTGGTTAAAAAGTGTTTCGTCTTCTCTTTCCTATTAAATTAGTTTTGCCCAGAATCTTCTTTGCACACAGCCTTAAACTGATTCACAGTTTTGAAGTATTCAGGTTCCATAGTAAAATTATTGGCGATCTCACTTTAAGTAAAAGGCAATACAGCAGTATCAAGTGAATTTTGGAACTCTGGGAGATAGTTGACATCTCATCAGGTATTGCTTTGTGCTCAGTGACTGTTCCTGGTAATATAGAAAGTATTTGTTTCGTTATTTCGCAAATGACTTCATTTTTATTAACAAGAACAGTCATCTCCTGTAACCAGTTTAATTTGTGAAAATTTTGAAAAAAAGGCGAGTATGTTGCACCTAACAGATTTGAGCCATACGATGCCAAATTACAAAAATCGAATGGCAGTTTTATTTTGCCAAAAGATTCTACTGTTAATCTGCAGTAGTTTGTCAAATTAACTGATTCGTATAAAACTACATATACTGCTATTTAAATTCTGAATGAGATTCCCTACTTCATGATCCCACATAACTACAAACTTTTTATATTAGAGTTATTTATTGAGGATGGAAGAATACTTGAGACTAGCGATTTTTTAATTTTTTTTTTTAGAAGAAAGATCTTTTAATTTTATTAAAAATGATTTGTTGATCTTTTATCTTTTTCCTCAACTTTTTCTTTATCATTTCAAATTAGCTGGCTCGTTGATTACCCCCCACAGTATATATGACCGACAACACAAAATCAAACATTTTTAATTTTCATTTATGGAATTACAAATTTAAGATGATTGAAATATTCATAGATATTATAACTCACTTTGATTTTCGTATTTAAAGTCTATTTTTAACAATAGATATAAAAGTAGTTCCTGAAATATTATCTCGAATATTCGACTATTCCGACAAATGGTGTTTGTTGTTTCTTATCCCACTTGGCTGGCCAAGCCCACGAGCCCATACGTACTCATGATTGAAGGGGAAGGAAGCAGCTTCTGTTGTGATGGAGCACCCGTAGGTAGAAGCCTGACTTTTGCTCCGTGACGCTCTTACAGTCATAGGAGACCGGGACCACGGCTTAAAGTGGATTCCGAACCACTACAAACATCCATGGGACCGCCGGGATTCGAACCCGAAACCTGTGGCACCGAGCGCCAGGGCGCTAGACACTCGGCCATTCAGGTCCCAAATTTGCCAACGGCACGCAGTGTTCCCAGGTGGTCACCCACCCAAGTGTGTAATGTTATAAGGTAAATGTTAAAGATAAAAAAAAGGAAACAAGAGACAATAATTGCATATATGACATATGGACCATAATTAGCAATTGGGGTTTATGAAATTTTAAATATATGTATATATTGTAAATAAATATTTATAAGTAATACAAAAAAAAATAAAGAAAGAAATTAGAAAACAAAATATATAACATGTTATACGAAATCAACCAAAATATATTTAAAAATATTGTATTCGTTTAAACTTCAAAAATTAAATTAAAATTAATTGTTTAAAATATTTAATTTTTTTAATAATTTCTTTTAAATTAATTTTAAACAATTTATTTTAAATTAAATACAATTTTCAATTCAAGCCACCAGATGGCGGGGAAGTTAGAAAATGTTTTTGTGTAATTTAAAAGAATAATTAGAATATGTTGGTAAGTATTTGGTTAGACAAGGTTAAAGAATAATAAATTTCAAAAAATGGAAAAAGATAGTTTAAAAATAAACTACAACACCGCATAAACATACACACACATACACAATCACACACACACACAGAGAAACATATATTCATGTATATATATATAATTTAAGAGATGAGGATCTTTTTAATATATATATATATATTAAAAAAAAGAATAGAAAAGATATATATATATACTAAAATATCCCCATCTCTTAAATTATATTGTTTTAAAGTTACTAACATTTACTTTTATATCGCTTGTATGTTATTATTCGACTGAAACATAAAATTCTTTTACCAATATAATAAGGGGTATGTGATATTATTGAAATTTTATTTTTATGAAAAATATGAAACATTACTCGGGTGAAATAAAATATTGGATTATTTTTTCACAACTACAAAAAGGGAAAAAAATACTAAGTTTTCAACATCATAAATCGCACATTAAAATCCATTTGCCTATTTTGACGTTGATGGATTGTATTTGGTAAACATAGAATATCAAAGAAAAACACAACTACAGTAATAACTTCGATAGCAATAAAATTTTTTCATCTGAATTTCTTTTAAACATTGAAAAACGTGAGAACTGGAAATGATATTCTTTTTCTAGAGGATATATATATATATATATATATATATATATATATGCTACAAAGTAAAAACAAAAGAAAATTTTTCTTTCCCCATCTGTTACAAGTTACAGAAATCTCTTAGAAGGGTGTCATTTATCTTATGAAGAAAAAATAATAATACAGTCAATGAACTTATACGTGTTTGTTTAAAGAAAAGAAACAAACACATTAAATGATGACCTTTTTTTTATTATTCACTGTTTTGATGATTAAAACCAGTCTATTTTTTATGTTGAGAGAGATAAAATGATTAGTTCTTCTACGATTTATTATTATTTTATTTTAACCAACAAATTATATATGTTTCCTTTTATTAAAAAATATTTACTTTGAAAAATACAATTTATGTTAAAAGATTATATATTATTGACCATATTAGTTACATACTTTATACTGATATTAAATAAATTTAACGGTTTTTATGTCATTGCACATTTTTCATACCATATCATTTTACAAAACTGGATTTATATTGTGAGAAAGACTATTAATGCGTGCATATATTAACGTATTATTATTGAAATCTATTTAAAACTATTATTAGTATTATAAAAAAGTTCTAGTCAATAAGTAAGTTATGCTAGATGTCAAAATAGTAAACATACATTAAATATATAACAAGTAGTTCATTCAGATTCTATGTAAAAACACAAGTTGAGAACTAATGTGTGTGTATATATATATATATATATATCATGTGATTATAAAATACTGGAAACACCAATGAATGAAATATAAGATTATTAAGAATTAAATATAAACATTAAAATGTAATCTTAACTATCAGTTGTATTTTTTAATAAAAAAAAATATACCATGGTAGTGTGAGGTATATTTTGTGAAGTTGTATATGTTTTGGAATTTTTCAAAAGCATAAAATATCATACCTTACAGACTTTCAAAGAGGCCAAATTATAGGAACCCGACTAGCTGGGGCAACTGTGACCGGAATATCCCAGCTCTAGAGACGTTTACTAGAGGTACGGTGTCTAAAGTCATGTCAGCGTATTCAAGCTAATTGTAATATCTTAAAAAGCAATCAATTGCATCCAAAGTGACCACAGAACCCAAGCAACATCTGGATTATCCAATATCAAATCATTACAGATAGGAAGCAATTTCATAAACAGGACATTTACTGCAGATCAGCAATTCCCAAGAACTTATCACATGTGTTAATGCCAAACGTCATCTACTACAGGGGTGGCATAACTACTAAATATGACGATTGATAAGTAGAAGACAGTTCTATGGTCAGGCGAATAATCTTTCACAATTTTCCCAACAGAACTGGTGAACGCTTGGAGAACAAGCGTATGATCGATAGTGTCTCCTTCCAACATTAAAGCATGGAGGTGGATGTGACAAGGTATGAGCAACCATGGCATGTTTGTCTGCTAACCCAATCATGACCCTGAAAGAAAGATCACTGGGGAAAAGAGAGAGATAGTAGAAGTTTTCCCTGACCAGATTCAACATATGATGTAAACTTTGTTTCCTGCAGAGGTTGGGATTTTCCAGGATGATAATGATCCTATTCAAGCAGAGAAGGATGTCCAATCGTGGTTTAATAAACACGAGGATGAAGTGAAACTTCTACTAGAGCACAGTACTTCGACCTTAATATCATCGAACCGTTATGGTCTACTATACAGTACTATACTGTAGATCTGCGATCAATCTGGAATCGATAACCTATCCAAATCTCTCCCGGAAGTTTCACAATATCTCCATGACGAATGGTTCAATATTCGAAATACGTATATTCTTCTAATACTTTGGCGTATCACATGAATAAGGTAGCCCTATGACATATAAGTAGATGATTCTATATAACTCTAGACCACTTGCCAATACTTTGATAACTATCTGAATTAATAACAATGATTTTATATATACACATTTGTCTTTTTTTGATTGTAAATCTCTTTTTTTAACAATCTGCATTCTTCATTTTTTATTTTAATTCTTGATATTTTATTTGTATGATAAGTCGAGTTCTATCATCTTGTCATTATGTTATTGTCTTAAGTAATTTGTGTAATTGTGATGTTTATGGAAATTATTTAATGTAAATGTTATTTTAATTTTTGATGTTTGAAAAAAATTGCATGGAAAAAATTTAATGAATTTTATATACATATTAAAAAAATTTCATGCAGTAGTGTTGGAAAATTTATTTAAAAAAATCGTTTTTAAAATTATCATTATTACTTCTTAAGATAATTATTTAAGACATAATTTAAAAACTGGCAACTAATAGTGATGAGATAGATATATATATATTAGATAAAAAATCTTAAAAAATTTTCAATTTATTTGAAATAATAGTAATAATTTAAATACTCTGCATTTGTTGTTTCTATTAAATGTTAATTATATATCCCCTAGGCATTTGTTATGCTTGTAATTTTGAAAAATAAAATTCATGCTTATAAAACCAAAGAAAAACTTTTCAAAGAAAACAATTTTTTTTCTGAAACTTTATAAACATCCATTATAACATTTTTAACAAGAAAAACATGTTTTTAAATTTATTTGCATACTTTCTCGTAGGGTTTCAATTGAACTGAAACATAATGGTTACTAAAATATACAAGCTTTACTTCATTAAAATGCATTTCATTATACTAATGTTATACTTTTTTCTCCTTTTATTCTGGCTTAATGTCTTCATCTATATTCTTCTTAGAAAAAAAAAATACAGAATAAGTAAAAAAAAAAAATTCTCCGTGAATCGTTCATGAATATACCCACAATTTTTTTTGTACATTTTTTTCATATGCTGAAAAATTAAAAGTTTGAAAAAATATGTCTCTCTTTTCCCTTCAAAATAAATGACACGAAATGTAGAGAGGTTCTTTTGTTTTGGCAGGTCTTATGATGTATGAGCACGGTTTTGTGAAGCTCGACTCGTTCATTTTAAACCTTGGGTTACGTATGCCAGTGACAATGCAAAAGAAAGATTATGGATTAAGTTTTAATGGCTCTGACAGTGAGGTTGATTTGTGTGGTGTGCGTAGACTTTACCGGCGATTCGTCAAGATTTAACCGTCGTTTAATTTATATCCCACCAAAAGGAAATCCACTGAAAAGTATTGTTTTTATTCAAAGACTATCTATCAGACTTAAGAGGACTTAGACTTAATTCTTTATCTGAGCTATATGTATTGATGGATAATTTGTCTTTCGAGTGTGTGACACTTTTTAAGTGCTTAAATTTTTTAATTATATTGTTAAACTGTTTCTTAAAATATTGCTTTCTATTATTTGTATGATTTAATTTGTAATGTAAAATTTTTTTGTGTGTATCCGAGATTTTGACGTTCATTTTATTACATTTCTGCTTGCTTCGTTAAAAAATAAAAATAAAAAATAAATTCACAATTTTAGATTTTATTTAATGTATTAAACATACTGATGATTTTAGTTATATGAATTATTTATGTCATTATAAATTTAATTCTTGAAATTATTTGTTTTTATTTTTTCAATTTAAATCAAAAAGTACTTGCTAATCCTAATAGTATATAAGCTAATTTATTATTAGGAAAATATTTAAAAGAAAAAATAAATAAATCTTTACTTAATTACATAAAATGATAATCATTTAAATCCACTGAAAAGTATTGTTTTTATTTAACGACTATCTTTCAGACTTAAGAGGACTTAGACTTAATTCTTTTATCTGAGCTATATGTATTGATGGATAATTTGTCTTTCGAGTGTGTGACACTTTTTAAGTTCATAAATGTTTTAGTTATATTGTTAAACTGTTTCTTAAAATATTGCTTTCTATTATTTGTATGCATTTAATTAGTAATGCAAGATTCTCTTGTGTTATCTCAGATATTTTGATGTTGATTTTATTACATTTCTGTTTGCTTCCTTAAACAATTAATAGTAACTCGTAATTGTAGGTTTTATTTAATGTATTAAACATAGTAAAGATTTTAGTTACATAAATTATTTATACCGCTTGTGCTATTGAAGTTCATGTCATCCTCGAGATTTTTCATGTTCATTTTATTACATTTCTGTTCGCTTCCTTAAAAAAAATAATAGGTAAAATAAACTCACAATTACAGATTTTATTTAATTATTAAACATAGTGTCAATTTTAGTTATATCAATTATTTATACCGTTTATGTCATTGAACGGTTCTATATAAATTTATTTCTTGAATTGATTTGCTTTAATTTTTCTTATTTAAATCAAAGAAGTACTTGATAATCCTAATAGTCTATAAGCGTATTTATTATATGGAAAATATTTAAAAGGTGAAATAAATAAATCATTACTTAATTATATAAAATAATAATCATTTAAATTCACTGAAAAGTATTGTTTTTATTCAAAGAATATCTATCAGACTTAAGAGGACTTAGACTTAATTCTTTATTGTGAAAGAATCTGACTATTTATCAAAAATCAGACTGTTAATGTATTGATGAAATAATTTGACTATCTACTTCGAGCTATATGTGATAATTTGTCTTTTTTACACTTTTGCTTAAATGTTTTGGTTATATTGTTAAACTGTTTCATAAAATATTGTTTTCTATTATTTGTATGTATTTGCCTGATAATTTAAAATTGTGCTGTTTCATCCCCGAGATTTTAACAGATAGAGATATTCATTTTATTAAGTTTCTGCTTGTTTCTTAAAAAAATAATAGATTAAATAAATTCTACAATTGTGAATTTATTTTATGTATTAAACATAGTGATGATTTTATTTATATAAATTATTTTTGCCGCTTATGTCATTAAACTGTTCTATATAACTTTATTAATTTAAATTATACGATTTGATTTTTTCTATTTAAATAAAAAAAAGTACTTGCTAATACTAATCAGAGTCTATAAGCTACCCTTCACCTGTAAAATATTTAACAGAAGGAAAAAATAAATCAAATTAATAAAAAATAATTTAATAATATACAATTAAATAAAAAATAATTACTTAATTACATAAAATAATAATTAAATTACATTAATAATAATTAATTATTTACATAAAATAATATTTAAATTTTGCCAAATCCTTAAAATCTTTTATTTGCTTGATGGCTTATTACACATATAAAAAAATTACATAATAAATATAAATCATTATATTTTTTAAGTGCAATTGATATATATATATATATATTGATTCAAAGAGGGATAGTGCAGACTTGTTCGTACAGAGAATTTAAGTAATATACGAAATCATTATTAAATTGGCTTTTGGTGCTATTTGACTATTTCAATTTATCTTTCATTTCCTTCTATCATTCTTACCTGAGTTGTACTGGTTAAACTTTTCATAGATTTTTGTCTGGGCTATAAATGTTTTTAGAAACATTTTAGTATATTTTCTAATTTTACTAAAAGAAGGAAATATATTAAGATAATAAATCCCGAACTCGGTTGATTATAATAACACGATTTAGATTTTTACAGATTTTGTGAGAAATGTTCAGTTTGTAATTGTAAAGCATAGAAATAATTTGAAATTTGGAACGGGATAAATTTAGAAAATAATACATGCATACTAGAATATAAAATGAACTACATTTGCTAAATTTATTTGGAAAGATAATATTATATTAGGAAATATTTCAAAAGAACTTATTTTTGTTTACTAAACAGAATCGTCTTTACTTTATTATTATTTTTGAGAAAAGAAAATATATTTCTTATAATATATATTTCGTATAAAGAAATATATATAAAATATATTAAACATATATTATTTTATATACCTAGTAAACTAAAATGCAAATATAGATATTTATTTTTGCTGAGTACTAAATTCATATTTTATTTCGCTAGTCTGTTATTTATGCATAACTTTATATTATGTGTAGATTTTCAATTATTTAAAAACAAAAAAACATATCAAGACATTCCTACCTTGAATGTTAATTTTAACATTTGATCATCACATTCAATTTAAAATTTTGGTCAATTCAACATTTTACTATTTGATGTTGATAAAATATGCTTTTAAAAATTATGTATTTCATAGCCATCACATTTGCAGTTTTTTTCAAAGAATTTGTAACAAATCTACTAGATGTTAATCATAAAAAAATCCTCATAAAAATATGATGATGTAGAAAACAGTAAATTGAATAGTTACATAATCACCTGTCGTCATAATACGTGTAAAATATTCTCAACCGCAAATTCTTTAAAGTAGCATTGTTAACAAATCAAAAGTAAAAACTATATGACAATTTCTCTATTATTATAAACAAATCAACAAAAGGTTTTGGTTAGATAAAGATTTGTTTCATTTTAACATTTAGTTAATTTTCCAATTTATTAATGATAATTTCTTACATTTAACTGTAGTGAAATCTTATAAATATTATTGTAATAGCTAGACGATTTCAATTTTCATCTCTTTACACAGTGTTAGGGAGAAAAAAGTGCTGCCATTAATTAATTCTTTGTATTCCCACTGAATATAAATTGCCTATTTATTAAAGGTAATGACATTTTTCTGGTTTACCATTACAGAAATCATCTTGCTCGTGGCTATGTATTGTCACATACATATTGAATATTTCTATTCGTATGTGCATGTTCTGGAATTGCCTGTTAATGTATTATAATGAGAATATTTTTACTGCCATCTGTATATGGCATAATCAATTATTGTTTATGTACGAAGAATTCATATTTAATAATGATCATTATGGAGATAGAGTTCCTTTTGTATGATTTATATAAGGATAAAAAATCATTAGACTTTGTTATGAGCTGAAACAGGTAATTAGCTGTGTTATTTTTATGAAAAAGTTATTAAATTTAACAAAATCACATGTATAATTTATTTAAAGTGTAGTTTGCGTAATATCTTTTAGCAATAAATGAATTAATATAGAATTTTCTGATTTAACAATTCTTATTTCGTATTACATTAAATTAGAACTATTATCAACCATGAATTAAATTAAATACTGAAAAATTATTTTTTAGGTTCACAACATAAAACTAGGGGTTACATAAAAAGAAACTTATATTTAATGTAGATCTTTTATTTAGTAATACAATTAATTTATAATTTATCATAAGATAGTTGTTATTATTATATATACCAATATTTAATTATTACTTGGAAATTTCTAAAAGATTTGTTATGTTATTTGACTACATTTCTTTTTTCCTCATATCACTGAAATAAAAGTTAAATAACTTTTAATTATAAAGTTCGTGCTTGTTTGTAATAACGAATAATTATCGAATAATTTAAAGTGGAATTGAATTATATAAAATTACAAACATTTATAATTTTTTTTTCACTAATGTTAAAAGTTTTATCATCAGCTTTTGTTTTTTGTTTTTACAAACTTTGCAATAATCGCTAGAAGTTCAAAACAAGCAATGAGAACATAAATTTAAATTTTATAATAAATAAAAAAAAGTATATTTATTTTAACTAGATTAATTAAAATGTATAACAGTAATATAATAAAAATAATATTAACTATTCACTATTTCAAAAGAGAAAAAAAGATTATGGTAGATTACAGTTATTTCTAAATATTCTGAAACTAAACAAATATCGATAAAATTCCTTATATTCTAACAAATAAAATATGATAACAAGTGAATAAATAGATAAATAAATATATATAATTACTTTTTTTAAATCATTTAATTAATTACATATATTTGGATATATTTTGGTTATGCAATAAATTTTTGTTATCTGCATCGTGGCAAATGAATTGATAATTATAGCTTTTTCTAAAAATTCAAATGATAGTTTTTATTGATTTTCTTCAAAAGCACTTTATTGCTGTGCATTTAAGAAAAATGTAGCAAATAACTACTTACTAGACGATAATAATTGCACCTAATTGCATATCCGCAAAAATTTTATGTAAAAAAAATGATGACTTATCATTTTTTTTTATTTATTTCTCTTTTAATAAGTCTCTTTAAACATAAAAATTCAAACTAAATAAATTTAAATGAAGTAGTTTCTTTTTAATTTAAATAATTGTAGACAAATAAGTAGATATTTGAAATAGTATAATTTTAAGAAGTGCAAATAAAATTAATGCATTTTAATTACTTTCGGTTCCTATAAAAAAAATATCTTAACTAATCACTTTTTTATTGTCGTATCATTTTATTTATTTTATGAAGCGACTCAAGTATTAAGTTTTAATAATAATTTATTTGCATTTAAATTAATGGTTATTACTTTTTCTTTAATGGTTTTTAATAAAAAAAAAAGACTTGGATCATTGCAGGCACATAATTAATTAATATTTGTTTCTTGTTTAAGATGAATAAAAAAAGGAGGCTTTAATAGATTGAAGATTATTCATTTAAAATGCATTATTTAAACTGTTGAATGTTTCTTTTTTATACGTGCAGAAGAGTGCTGCAATTTTAATGTTTTAATTAAAGAACGGTAACTAAGGCTTAATTTTTATTTAAAATAGTAGGGTTGAGTTCATTTTTATATCAAAAATTAAAATTTGAAATATATTGCTTATGTTGTGAATAAATAAATATTGATTAAGAAAATAAAATGTGACACTAGCTTTAATTTATATTGTAAAACAAATGAATTGTAATTATCAAATCTTCCTTATTTTCTTAACATATATTTTAGGTTAATGTTATTTGAAATATTTAAAGTTATTTGTAATATATAAATGATTTGTCCTTTATAAGCGGTATTTTGTTTTAAAATCAGTTGGAACCTGATTTTTTTAACTGTCACCTGTCACCGGATTATATAATATTTTTCAAACCGAAGTATTATGTCATATATAATTTCTTATATTTCGCATCATAAATCTTTCTTTAAATAAAAAATTTCTTTTCTCACTTTTTCAAACTGAAATTAGTTAAAAAACAATCTGATTTCCCAATTTTGTTCAGATTATTTTTCTGTAATTGTTCGAAATAATTTTATAGTCTTAGTTACTAGCTCAGTTTTTTTATAAGCCTATATGTTAAGTGACTTTTGTTCTTGTTGAGAGTACTCGTCTCATTGTTCATGTTTCTAATATGCACGTCCCTATTATTGTCTCACCCAAAAAGTTACAACGAATGCCATTTAGAAGTATTATCTAGAATTTGCATCCATAGAATCAAACTCACATATATTCTAGGGGTTAAGTTAATGTATGTTTATGTAGTAACAGAATTGGCTTTGCAGCTAACTTTAAACTCAATGAGAGTCAAATGACAACTCGGGAACGATGAGCTTGGACGTGCCTGAACTTACTGAAAAACTTCATCACAACCGGTATTTCATAATTTCACTGGTCGTTTCACCTTACTTACCGTTAAAATTTTAAGTTTAAAAATTGAACAAAGCACGAATTTGAAATTTAAAGGGAAATTGAACAAACACAAATGGAGTGTTTACAATTGCCTACTCAGCCTTATATAGACAAAACTATATATCGACTCTCATCATCTCTCTCTATCACACACGACTGTCTGAGTAGTACAAGAGGTTAATTTGAAGTGGAGGACAACAATCGATATGTGGGCCAGAAAATTCCGAGACCAACAAACATGTGAAAAAAATCAGCAAAATCAGACCGTTGATTAAGTATCCTAATGATATCTGAAAATACCAACATTGGCAAAGATACTGCAGATCTTTCCATGAAAATATGTGTGTCAAAATGACTCTTGGGATTCTCATCCCAGAACAGACAGCTTCTTTACACATAGCTTTCTATGTAAAGCAATTTTTGGTTGAAAACCCGATGACCGCACTGGAACATCCTCTATATTTCCCTGTTTAAATACACTGTGACCTTTATATTTTTCAAAAATAAATTATGTGATAAAAGTCATCCTTTTGAGTTATTGAAGTATATTCATAAGGAAACCTTACAGAGGTTAAACAACTGTTAGAATATAAACTGCAACACAATCTTGACCAACAGAAAAAAAAAATTGTTGAACGATGTGTGAGCGCCGGTGGGAATAGATTAAAGGAGTCAAAAATTAGACTTGACACATATTGTAAATAAATATCATGTTTTCAGGCAATGCCAAATACATTTATACACAGAAATTGTATAATGCAACACTAGTAATTACATGATTCACAAATGTTGAATCTAGGACCATATTTACAAAAATGTAAATAACAGATAATTACAGTTGTAAACAATAGACATAAAATTAAAAAAACAATCTGAATTTCTAAATGAATTATATTTATTAATTTTTTCCTATTATAAGTCTTTTTTTTTTTGTTAATTTATTTTTCATACAAATTACATTGCCTTTAAAGTATTAAAATAAATTTTAATATAAGCATTTTTGGTAAAAATACTTCTATTATTTTAAAATTATAATATTCCATTCTTTGAAAAAATCTATTTCTTCAACATCTTTATTTTACCTTTGCGTTGTAAGGATTCTTCTCTTTGATGTTAAACCCATCATAAATTAATAGAATTCTGCAACTTTTGAAATATGATCTGGTCTTTGATGTCTTTCCTATTCATTTGAGGATATCATTGGGTTTCCTTTCAAATTTAAGTATAATTTAGATATATTCAAATCTTTGGCTTATAGTGAAATATAGATGGGCAGTTTTTATAATAATGGATTTAAAGATTAATTTATATCTTTAAATCCATTATTATAAAAAAATTATTATCGCATTATTTTCGCTATTGTCACAGAAATTTTCAAAGTAAATAGTCTTATAAATAGTAAGACATTTCTTTGCTGCTCATAATTCTATAAATTAATCTATTTAAATTTAATAAACTGGCATTTTGATTAGGATTTTATTTAGCTTTAAACTAAAAGGAAAATAATTAAGTTAAAAAACCTGAAATAATTTAAGAATTTCATTTAATATATTTAGATATTTCACCACTTCTTTCTTCAAAGAAACGTAAATGTATATTGTTATGTAATACTATTAATTGTGTGTTCAAATTTAATGTAATTGTACTTATTTTACTACATTAATATTATTTATATTTATTAACGTTATCAATTTTGTAATCATAAAAATATTACAGTAAAGCCATATTTTGAAATCCTAAGCTTCATTAGCAATCGGGCAATTTTTAGGTAAGCAATTTATTCATTTAATATTATTTTACTTAACAATATTTTGTTTCATTTTTAGCGTTCTGTGATTCTTAAAAACAGGATAGTCACTTGCTATTCATTTTTATTGTCTTTAAAATAGTTTTCTCAATTTACGTAGATTAATAAGTTTAAAAAATTTACCATTTATTTTTTAAAGATAAAATACTTCATAATCATATTAAATCAGAAATCAATATTTCACAATTGTACATAACTTACATTTCTAATCGATGGTGTTTTTTCCATATTCTCTAGTCCATTGGTTTCCAAAGTGGGCAATACTTTTCCTTATAAAGTAAAATTAAAATTATTCGTATATGCTTACTTACTGTGCAATATTTTTTACATGGTATACACGCAAAATGTAAGTTGTAATTGACCTGGCGGCTTAGGTCTATAGGTTGTAATAGGCAAGTATTGGTAGATGAAAGTGTCAAATTTAAGAATAGCCTGGCAAAAGTACAACAGATGATTAATTCATTAAAAACTAAGATGATTAATTCATTATATACTCAATAATCCTAGTTGCATCCTAGGTTATTTCGTTATATTACGAAAACTTTTAATATTTTTATTTAATTTTTAAATTTTGTTTGCTTATTAGTTTTAATAATTTTAATTTTCTCTGTATAAGGCACATGTTATTGATTTAAATAAATAAACCTATAAACATAATCTGCAGATTGAGTTATTGATTTAAAATTAAATTTAAATTTGGAAACCACTGATCTAAGAATTCCAAAGAAAGAAATATCTGGTCTAAAATGTTTTCTTGTTTTTGTCCAATATATGTATTGGATTTTTTTTTGTTCACCATATTTCGAAACAGATCCCCTAAATTAGAAACTAGGTCGAACAATACACCAATTTGTTCATACCCATAAATATAAATATGATATTCTTATGTAATTTTATGTAAAATAAAATCCAATTTTCAAAATTTTGATTTAAAAAGTCGATCTTAAAACATTAATTCATTTAATACATTGTGAAAAGGTTTTCTGAAAAAAATCATGCTATATTTTTCTCTGTAAAATAACACATTACATATCTCTAAAATTAGTAAGTTATTTTAATTTTGTTATAAAAATTAAATTGAATTTTAAAAAATTATATATATTTCATGGTGACAGATTGTCTATTATCGTTTACAATAAAATAGTCAAAATTTTGCTTCAAAACCCACGTTTTTAATCTTTTCCCCGTATAGCAATAAATCATTTAATTTCAAAAACTGAAATTGATTTTTGTTTCCTGTATTTCTTAAGGGCAAAGCAATAGGATACCACTGATTTTCCAGATAAAAGTGCTGCAATAAATATCGAAAAGTCTTTTTTTCAGAAACTTCTAAGATTTATTTTCTAAAAATACGTCTGCTGGTATGTCTGGATTTTATCGAGTGCCAATGTATTAGGAGAAATGGCAAAAGGAAACACAATGCGAAAACTGTTAGAGTTATAAATATGTTCATTATATAAATCAAGTATATAAAGTGAATTAATTTATTCTAATTTTTATACAAATTTACTTGAAATAGAAATCCATTGTAAAAAACTAAATAGTAATTTTAATACTCAATTTTAATAATTTTTTACCCGTTTGAACGCGTTATTATAAATACTAAGATAATACTGGTTATCAAGACCAAAGGTAATACCAGCTAAATATCTTGCTAGGAACAATTAGAATATAAATACATTGTAATCATTCCAATTAGAAGCAACAAGATTTTATAGTGATTGTAAGAATAGAATGTGGAAATCTTCATTTGATTTCCCTCAGCAATATGCATATCTGAGGTATTTATTGAAATTCCTTCTGGAAAAGAGATCTTTCTTCTCGGCCCTAAAAAATTGGGGATTACAAAATCCAATGTAGACAAAATGGAATCACGGTTTGTTTTAAATTTAAAGACAATTTTATTTTAAAATTATTTTGATTGTTCCTATTTTTAGGTAACTTATACTGTAGTCTGCAAGTGTAACTTAAAAATGTAAACATGTTTGTTTTCAGAACAAAGTAATGTAATTGTTTTTAAAAAAAAGTGTTAAAATCAAAAATCCCTATCTTAGTGCACAGTAGCATGAAATAAAAGTCTTCCAGAAATTTTTGAGCTAATTTAAAATTGCAAGCCTGGATGTAGTGGTGATATCAAGCAATATACATAAAATAGAGTTGCTGAGCTTATAAAATAAGCAAATAATATTCGTTTTTGAAAATGTAGAAGAAGCTGAATGGGTCAAATTAAAAAGAATATCTTAACTCTAATAAATTCAAATTATAACGGATAGATTGATTCAATAGTGATTTATTATAACCAATATAAAGAAGATGCATTATATCCAAAAAATACTTGGAACATTGGGTAGAATTGTTCAGACATTTCCAAACGAATAATTTTAATGATTTATGCATTTTGTGATTAAGGAATAAATTTGATATCTGTCCAGCACTAATGCTACCGTGTAACAGTTCTTTTCTGTTATGAATAGCTTGTAGACGAGCAAAAAAAAAAAAAAAATGAATTAAGGCGTCAATTATAATCGCAATGTTATTTAGTGGAATATATTTATAAAATCCTGTCAGATTTGTATTCTACTTTGGAATCAACACAAAATATATTTAAACAATTTTTCTTCAGAAAAAATATAGGCCCACATAAGTTATTTATATTCAAACTTTTCTTCTCGTTTTTTTTATTTAACATTAAAAACTACGAATAAATTAGTTCTCTTGGATGTATATTCTATTAATTAAAATTAATAGTTATTCAGTTTTGCGGAAAAAATAAAATATCATATTCAATATATAGCATCAATACTCAAACCGAGAGCTAACAACTAACTAAACGAACTGAAATTGTCTGATGTACAGTTGTTAAATGTGCATGAATACAAGTCTTTTCAGAAGATATTTTTCCCACTTCCATAATTTCACAGAGTTGCTGATTACTGATAACAACAAAAAAAAATAATAATAATAATTGGTCACACATTGATTACAACAATACATTTGAAAAAAGTATAATAATAATTATTATGTATTGTTTTTACAAACGTTTATTATTTTTCAAAACGCTATTGCAAAAAGCTATAATTATTTTATATTGCTTTTACTTATTTTCTATAATTAAGAATGCCATGATTATAGGACACAGAGACAAAATGGAAGTCAAACAGCACATTTTCAATGGTTAGGAACAAATGAAAATTTGAAAGTAAGGCAATAACAAAAGTAAGATAAGGTAAAGTAATAACCGAATTCATTTAGTCAATATCCAATAAATTTCCAAATTTTGCATCTGAAAATAAATTCTTCTTTATACCGAGTTTCTGGAAATATTAAAAATAAAATTTTTTTGCATTGAAAAATAAATGAGATTTTTGAGTTTCTAGATTGAAATTTTATAAGCAGAAATTTTCATATATATATATATATATATATATATTCAGTAAACATGAAGAACATAAGAAATACAAAACAAGTTCAAAGGGGGAAATAAAAATTAGTTCATGTACCATGTATTAGCTAAAAATTGTTTATTTATAAAAACAGTTTTTATATTAGATGTTTTCAAATGTATATTTGAAAAGAAATGTTTTTGTATTAAAGAGTTTTTGTCTTATATGTTTTCGATTATAAATTATTAAATATTTTTTTGGAAAGTATTATTTTGATATTTAAATCGAGAGTCCTTGTGAGTGTAAAGTAGCTGTTGTCAATTAAAAAAGCTTTTGATGTTATTATTCTTTTGATGTTCTTAAAGGGTTTTTAAAAAAAAAGTTACATTTTACCAAATTAACAAATTTATTACTTTTTAATAAAATTTTATTATTCTCGTTTCAGAATTAAAAAAATTTACAACCCATTTTTTTTTAAATAACGTGAATAATTCTTCCAATTTCTTTTCAAACAGGATTCATAATTAAATTGCAGCAACATAAAATATACCATTTTAATAATTAATAATTTAGTATATCAATTCTGCAACTATAATATAAAAACGTAATACTATAACTGGAACCGTACTTTTAAGTTGATTCCCTTATAAATTTAAAAAATGTATGCATAACTTCCATTGAAATATATATATTTTTTTATTTTACAATGTATGTAATCTAACTATTGTAGGGAATTTTTCAGTTTTTCAATATTGAATATTTTATTTTTTTTTTCTTCTTCTGATCTTAAATGCTAATTTCTATTTTGTGTATATATATACAGATTCTTTATCATAAAACTTCTAAAATATTGTTATCGTGTTATTGAAATAATGTAATTCTAAAATAATATTATGGTTTATTTTCTCATTTAAATTAATGGCATGAATATAATCATCATTAAATTGCTACCGTTGTATAAAAGATTAATTTTTAAGGTGTACATTTTTTTAACTTAAATTCATATATTTATATTAACAGTTAGCAGCATATGTGTGTGTGTAAATATAGGATTTGTATGAAAAATCATATTTAAATAAGTGCTTAGATTGTTACTTTGTGTTATGAAAATCCTATTTTCATCTTCAAGAAAATTTCAAATACAAATCCATAAAATATTTCTTGAAAATTCTCGCATTCCGTAAAACCCTATTCGCATTTTTATAAAATTATAAGTATATTTAATAAAATTAAATTTTTATGCTATATTCAAATAAATATGGTCAGTCCTTTGAACAGTTTCTACATCAGCCCAAGTAAGATTACTTTAAGCAGAATGATTTTAAAGTATAATACATTTTCTGTTGAGTCACGATTTGTAAACGACCTAGTATGAAAAGCTTCCATTGCAAATTTGCTTATAATAAAAAAGTACGTTTGCATAAAACATAAAAAATAATGTAATTTACATTTAAGATTCGAATAAAAGTTATGTATAGTAAATTTTTATTGGGGAACATCACTTATTGTATAAATATTTTAATATCAGCTTCAAATGTCGAAAATAAAATTATATTACATTTTTTTATCATTCAGAAAATAGTGTTTTTATAACAAGAACATACATCTTTGACTTTATTGCATATCAATAACTTCACAAGAAGTTGTTTCTTCTAATGTATTCTATAAGGATATTACCGAAAAATACCAAGAAACGTTTTATAAAATAATTTGCATTAAATCTTACATAAATGATATTTCCCAGTTAAATAAAATAAAATAGATAAAAAAAATAAGAATATGATATTGTGCAATAGTCAATTTTGTGATATGCTAAGCAAAATTCCACAGAAAAACATACTATTATCACAACTTTATTTTCTTGAAAGTGTGACAGGGGCAAACAAACTAATAATTTTTATTGGTTTTAATAAGTTCTTGTTTTATTGAGTACTTATTTTGGTTGGATCCATGAATATTTCAGTATACTTAACTGTTCAAGCACAATTCGTGGCTTAATTGTTGTGCATTTTGCTTTTGTGTAGGTTAACTGTGATTTAAAGTAATGGGTGGGCATTGCGCGTAGCAGATATTGAAATGTGAGTATATTTAACGATGATTATAAAATAAATCAATTTTCACGACTACCTGGTGAGAGTTTTTTCCGATATTTCACCCTTGATGTAGAAATCATTTTTCTTGGGGAGTAAGAGTCGTTCTTCTTAGAAAGATACTATCCTTGTTCTACAGAGATATATAATATATATTTATGGTTAATGCACAAGCACATTATACAACACAGGACTGTGTTCTAACATAAGATTCCAACAAATTGAAATTTAAAAAAAAAAAAAAAAAAAAAAAAAAAAAACATGCCGTAAAAATTCTGAGGATATCTTCAAGAAGCCAACGAATGCACTATGCTAAAAACAATGGTTGTCGTTCATTCGTCAAAGTTAGTTAACATGGGACGTGGTTCATAAATAGAATGGTCTTCACCAGAGAAAGTCCTGTGCAGCTGTTAATATGTAACCAGAGAAGCTGGTAGATAGTGCGTTAATTTTCGAAAGTGCGTTAACGAAAATTTTCAGGTCCAGCTATGTGCTATATAATATAAATCTCCAGTCCTTCTGTTGCAGTAGGGAAAGAAAAGGTTGCAAAACCACAATATGATATTCCTAAGTTTGTTTTGAATTTGTGTTGGTAGGATTTAGGTGTCATGTAGAAACCCTCATGTAGAAATGAATAGAATAATACTAAATATGTTACTTACCAGCAATTGTGTGGTGTTATTAGCTAATTATTTATTAGAAAAGAGTCCATAATTTCAAAATAGTAAGTAAGTAACAACACAATTCCCCTCATTAGACAAATTTTAATTTACACTGAAATGACGAAAGTCATGGGATACCTCTTAATATCGTGTCGGCCCTCCTTTCGCCCGGCGAAGTGCTGCAACTCGACGTGGCATGGACTCAACAAGTCGTTGGAAGTCTTCTGCAGGAATATTGAGCCATGCTGTCTCGATAGACGTCCATAATTGTGAAAGCGTTGATGGTGCAGGATTTTGGGCACGAACAGACCTCTCAGTGATGTCCCATAAATGTTCGATGGCATTCATGTCGTGCGATCTAGGTGGCCAGATCATTCTTTGGAATTGTCCAGAATGTTCTTGAAACCAATCGCGAACAGTTGTGGCCCGGTGACATGGCGCATTGTCATCCATAAAAATCCCATCGTTGTTTGGGTACATGAAGTCCATGAATGGCTGCAAGTGATCTCCAAATAGCTGAACATAAGCATTTCCAGTCAATGTTAGGTCCAGTCGCACCAGAGGACCAAGTCCATGCCATGAAAAAACAGCCCACACCATTACGGAGCCACCACCAGCTTGGACAGTGCCTTGATGACAGTTTGGGTCCATGGCTTCGTGGGGCCTGCGCCACACTCGAACCCTACCATCAGCTCTTACCAACTGAAATCGTGACTCATCGGACCAGGCCACGGTTCTCCATTCATCTAGGGACCAATCGATATGCTCACGTGCCCACGAGAGTCGCTGCAAGCGATGTCGTTCTGTCAGTAAAGGCACTCGAGTCGGTCTTCTGCTGGAATAGCCCAAGAAAGCCAAATTTCTCCGCACAGTTC
Source organism: Caerostris darwini (assembly GCA_021605075.1). Taxonomy (NCBI): domain Eukaryota; kingdom Metazoa; phylum Arthropoda; class Arachnida; order Araneae; family Araneidae; genus Caerostris; species Caerostris darwini. The sequence continues at coordinate 71,060 of BPLQ01008261.1, forward strand.
TAACAGACAAGTCCCTTGTACGTCCCACATTGATTTCTGCGGTTATTTGACGCAGTGTTGCTTGTCTGTTAGAATTTACGACTCTTTGCAGACGTCGCCGGTCTCGGTCGTTAAGTGCCGGCGGTCGACCACTGCGCTGTCCATGGTGGGATGTTATGCCTGAAATTTCATACTCTCGGCACACTCTTGACACAGTGGATCTGGGAATGTTGAATTCCCTAACGATTTCCGAAACGGCATGACCCATGCGTCTAGCTCCAACTAACATTCCGCGTTCAAAGTCTGTTAATTCCCGTCGTGCTGTCATCATCACGTCAAAACAACTTCACATGAATAACTTGAACAGAAATGAAAGCTCTGCGAAAGCACTGCGCATTTATATCTGTTCTACGCGATGCTACTGCCATCTGAAAATTTTCATATTGCTATCTCATGACTTTTGTCACTTCAGTGTAAAGCTGTGAATAATCAATTATTTTTATTTTACAAACTTAGTATTCGAAATCAGTCAAAATCTACAAAATAATGCTGAATATCGATGAATTGTTCTCCATTTGCAATATCCAGTTTGGAATATAAATTCCATAAAAATGCATGTATAGAATTGCCTTTCGGTATACTACTTTGCGTTTAATTCACATCAAAGAAATACTTTATAAAATGACACTTTTATTTTCTTTTATGCATAATCACAATTGATTCAAAGAAAATTTGAATATGTCGATCATTTAAGAAATCTAAAGTTGTTTTTTTTTCATCTATTTAATACGTCTGTAATAATATGCTTTAAGAAAATGAATTTATTTCATTTTCCGCAGACGAACGTGAATCGACTGAAGAGATAAACGTAAAAGAATCCATTTATATGCACATATAATATCTCTAAAATGCACACTTAAACTGAATGTTTAATATATTACTAAGCAAAGTATTAACAATAAAAGGGACTTTATGCTACATTCTGGTACAGTAATGAGCGAAGATAAAATGAAGAGATTATGTGTTCATTAAAGATATATCTTTCAAAGAAAAATGTGATAGCTCATTAAATGGCTGATAATATTAGATAATATCATTCGTGAAAATAATTTTGGAAACAATTGTAGAAATTTATAAAATATAAAATAAAGTTTAATATTTTTTTTTAATAACTATTTGGACTTCACGTTATTTGAGCAGTTTCATCTTCATTTATAAAATTATTACCGTCTTATATCATTTATTTAATTATTGAAATTAAAAAAAAAGGAAAGTAAATGCACTGCATTTAATTTTGTATTTAAATTGGATCTCTAGAATACAAGGCTTTCATTGCTTTGTAACACATTTAGTAATGATAAATCAATGATTTAAATTATACTTTTATATCTAAAAGAGTTTAAATGCAAGTTTTCCCATTTTTGCTACAAATTAAAAAAAATTTCAGTATTCTAGCTGTGCATATTATAAGGTGCCAAGTAATAAAATGGCTTATATTTAGGCCAAATACTTGATATATTTGACAAAAATTGAAATGAATTACATGAAATATTTGCATTAAAAAGCATAATAAGTAAGGTTTATGAAATACGAATCAATCCACTGTGATATCTTAGGATAATTATTGTAGAAATCTTAAAGTCTTTCGAAATTTCTCTTTACCAATTATGTTGTCTAAGAATAGATTGCTGACGAAAAACAACCGTGTTTGTTCGATTTGCGAAATATGCAGTATTGTAAAAATTTTGGTATGGTTGTGCAATATTGTCGACTACCTACAAACCGATTTTTTAAAGTAACTTTTTTTCGTATTCGCTCTCTATCTTCTCAGGTGAATTGCTACACAAAATCAATAAAAAACCATCAAGATATTTTACTAAATATATTCTATTTTATCAAAAAAATGCATCCTGGTAGTGATAGTAAACGTTTAATGATTGTCAAATGGGTTAAAATTCGACTCTATTGTAATATACTTCATTATTAATTTTAAATACGATAAAAAAAGTATATATATATATATATATATATATATATATATATATATTAATATATTAGTAAATACATGCCATTTATGAAATGTAAAGAATTTTAAATGTCTATATACAAAATTATATACTGATGCACCTATTTATAGAAAATTCGTACTTTCGTATTTGCAATAATTAATATATTCAAAAAACAATTAAATATAGTTTTTATGAGTTACTTATGAAATATGCTATAACATTTTAAAAAAGTTTTAAATAAGCCTTTTATTAATTGCTATTATATATATTTTTTCACATATTATTTAAGTATCCGACGTGCCTAAGTCACAATAAAAATAAATGTTTTGACTACTGCTCATAAATAGTGGCAGAATAAATCGAAAAATAGCTTTAAAATTACTTGAGCCCTATAAAAATCTGTAAAATATATATTTAATATTCAGTTAATTAATATATTTTGATTTTTTTAATTAATATGTTATTTGTTATTATAATATTCATGTATGCGAAATATAAAAGCCGTATATCTAAATAATTTTACAGTTTTATTTAAACTGTAAGAAAACATAAAAATCTCTCAGTTTCCACATATATAAATTATTATAATTATTTATAAATGATAAGACCATAATACTTAGGCAATACTATTCTGTAACCCTGTTTCAAAGATATTTTTCTTTTAAATGATTTTGTTTACCTTCAAGCACTCTAAAATCCCTTAAATAAATAACCTATGCTTAAAATCCTTTGATCTTATAATTTCGAAAATAGATGCTATTGAAACAGGATTGTTTTAATTTCTTCCGTATAATTACCAGCTTTTTCATATTTTATTTTTAATACAAGAAATGATTAATGTTAACTACTGTTATGATATAAGAGTTTCTTAAAATAGTGTAAACACGACATATTTGCAAGAGGATCATTATGATGCTTTCTTTTGTTATGGAGAATAAACTTCTACAGAACCATTTGTGTATTGTAAATGATGTTCTACTTACAGAGAGGAAAATAATTTCATTTTTATTTGTGTTACAAAAATGTTGGTAAATATTAACCAAAGAATGATTCTTGGTATTTGAAAAAAAAGCAAATATAAGTAAATAATGTTTCTTCCTTAAACATTTTATTCATTCATCAAGATTGAAATTTTTTATTGAAATGCAGCCTACACTTAACAATATGTCTGCAAAGCAATAAATAATCATATACGATTTGGAAAATAAAATTTAAGAACTATTTCGAACGAACGGGGCAAACATAATAAATATACTTAATGATTTCAAGATTACTAATATTCGCTACTGATTTCAATTTAAATAAATACAAGAATAAAGCTATTAAAATAATTAATTATTTATCCAAAAAATGCCTTTCAAAGGAAAATTAAGATTTCTGAAACACAAGTTTCATTTGAATGCGAAAAAGAGTAAACAAATTTAAAATAGTCGAATTTTTTTCAGTTTCAATACATGTGAACATTCTTTTTTTGTAAAATAATATTTAATTTTTCACTTAAATTAAATACTTTTATATTTTTTAAATGATTTAAATTAAATATATTTATGTATATATAAATTATATTTAATTTTAATTAAATATATAAAATAATATATATATATATTTTAATTTTTAGAAAAGTTTTTAGTCATTCCATGAAAGTGTTTAATTAATTACTTTAAGAAATATAATTCCTACTTTAGATCTTCTACTTTTAGATTCCTACTTTTAGTACTGCACATTTAATTAATTTTCAAGTAAGATTTCTTGTTTATATATATATATATATTTCCATTCAGAAATCTCGTTGTACTGACAGTATAAACGAGATTTCTGAATGGAAAGGCATTATTTAATCAAAATATTATTTGTAAGAATAATTAAGATTTTTAATTAAAATTTTGAGTATTTTCATTTAATTTTTGTGATAATTTTATATTTTATAAGTTAAAATTCTAAGTACCATTGATTGTTTTATAAAAAGTTAAGTTAAGTAAAAATAAAAAAAAAAGGAATTGGAATATTTCTCATAGCCGTGTACATTGAATAATCTAAATATGAATATCACTGAGTAGAATAGTAATATTGTCTGTAAGTAATATTATTTGACACACAAAGGTTTCTAAATAGTGATGATTCTAGTGTTGGATTGAGCCCTAATGGCCAGCAATGTGAGAGTTTGGGACGTACATGATGTTGGAAGTATTGATATGTACAGGATATCGGTGGGATAGTTTACTTACCTGATTATATCCAACCCCATATCCCAACAACAAGGAGTTGTGGCCTGATATTCCATTTCATTTAACAGTAAACTTTGCTCATGAAGAGGGTTTGTAATGTTGTAGTCACATTTCCCACTGGCAAATTTAAAGTAACCTCCACAGCCACGACATATGAACAGTCCTCCCAACAAATTTAGATGCCTAGTTTTGGCATAGACACGATAATTTTAAACTCAACTTCCCTTGTCTTGTTTAATAATTCAGCACTCTCACTTCCGAAATCTAACGCTTTTTTCCTCAATCCGAAAATGTGATTTCTTTCTAAATAAAATAAACAAAACATTTCAAAATCGTAACATCATGGCAGTATTTTAACCTTGTAGAATACTAATATTTCTTCAAAAGTAATAGTAAATAAGAATACTGGTAGAAAGTATTTTGACCACTACAATACTGATAAACGCGATTTAATTCCGACTCCTGCTTTGTGGCGCTCTCTTCTCTTTACACGAAATATAAAAATTTTCCCTCAAGCTTCCAACATGCAAATGAGCACTTATCAGAAAACCGCTTTAAAGCCCTCACTTTTATACAGACTGTGTGTTAAGATATATTTCCATTGTATAATATACAATATGTCAGAAAGCTAGCCAATCCGAAGGTTGTTTGGGAAATTGGTCTTTCTTTCAATTGGCTGACTACGAAGCGGCATTTTATTATCTAATTTACTCTTGCTATGATAACATTCCTACATCTATATTAGTAAATTGCATATCTCAATATATTGCACTTTTCATTTGTATTTCAAATTTAAGTACGTCAGCATAACGTTGTAATACTTCTGATGTCTAACAGTGTATACAAGTACAACATAATTATTCCTTTATTTAAACACAGTCCACAAGTGCCTTTCCTCCGAAAACCTGGTAGCTTTTTTCCGTGCGATATGTATTTTTATAGCGATGGAAGGTAGGAAACAGCATTCGATTAACCCGAGCCAAGCAATCCAGAGTGGAAGTAATCGAGTAAACCAGAAGAGACAGCTCTGATTTCTTCCTTGCTGTCGAACGGATCTATATGGGATCAGTTTGTGACTCCTAGCATATGGGTCATTTAGGGGAGCTAAGCGGTATTGAAAGAACTAAGTTAGCTAGGGTGAAAACTAGGTGAAAATAGTTGGCTCCAGAAATGCCATATTAGGCTGATCAAATAATCGCAAATTTAGACATTTTATATTTATTTGCTTTAATAATATGAAATTATTATAAAGAATATTAAATATTGTATATTACCATGAATTAACTAAAACTTTATAGTTAGTTTTTTATTGAAACCATAAAATACATTCGTTTCAAGAGAAGTACTGTTTAAAACAATTGAAAAGTGTGTTAGAGAAATAGTTACGTGTTTGTTGATATTTTATTCATTCATTTATTTATTGTATTGGTTAACGGTCTACGAATGCGAGAAAAGCATACAAATTCTAAGTGAATAAAATGTGTATTTGGAATATTCAGTTATCTTTCTGCCCTTCTTTTAATCAAAGCAGATGTTTTTTTTTCCACATTTACAAGCAGTAAAATATTTTTTCTGTTTCAAATTTAACAGTAAGCATCATTCCCTATTATTATTTGTCTTTATATGTATATTCTCAATAAAAATAGGTATCAAACTGATAGTTTTATTATGCATTAATTTATTTTCCATTATTTAATTATTTTCTGAATAACAATTTACAGACACCTTTATAGTATAGTTTTCAACAGAACCCTTTTTACGTAATTAATAAATATTATTAGAAATCAGCTATTCTGAGAAACACTTTATAACATAAACATAGAAAATAAACTGTATTACACCCATTGAAATTCAGGAACATATATGTGAAAGAGAAATTTATACGTATCACAGCTGCCAAATCAAACCTTCATTTGAATAAGGTAATTTGAAGACATTACGATTGCGAAATGGATTAAAGAAGTGATCAAAAACATCACAGTCATCCTGATAGTTGCTAGATATACGTCTGTCATTGATTTCAATTTATCTATTTAACTTTCGATGTCCTTATATGCATTCATTATTGTATTTCATCATGACCTGGTAAGCAAAGAACTTAAAATAGCTACTCAATCCATTAACTATGCGATTCAATTCAGATGTATGCAGAAGTTACACAGAGTATTTCTGCGATGTGCGGATTCAAACGAATTTCTTGCTCATTTGGAAATCTCTTTGCTGGTTTATTTACATTTTATGCTATCGTTAATGGAAATTTTATGAATAGTGTTCAGATTATTCCAGTTCAATTAATAAGGTGATTCTATCGACAGCAGGAAAACCATTTTCTTTCAAAAAATAAGTTGGTTAGATTTATCCAAGGATGAATTATTTTTCATAGGCTTTCAAATGTCATGGCGTTTATTTTGATTTTATATTGACCAATTTTGCATATTGTTAATTTTAACAGGAAAAAAAAAATATTTAACTGCATTTATTATTTAATTTGAAATCATAATACTTTAAAAATTTTAATTATTTTAATTATTTTAGTTGCCATATGTATATTTAAAAGATAATTTATAGGATTTCATTTAATTCGTAATCAAACCATGATGTAAATTAAAAATTCCTTCAACATCTTAAAAAAATATTTTTTTACATGACTGTTAATTAATTATTAGATTTTATTATTTTACTTAATTATTTTATTGCAGAATCCTTTATTATTTCTTACTTAATTATTTTATTAAAAAGTCATGGCAGGGATGTCTTCAAAAGCGCGTGGCAATTCACGTTGAATCTCTTCAATCGACTCAAATCCGTGACCCCAGAATGGTCTTTTGAGTTTAGGGAATAGCCAGAAGTCTCACGATGTGAATACGGTGGTTGTGGAAACGATATGGATCACGAAAAATCAATGGAATGTGAGCTGGCGCATTCAGAGTTTTCAGTACCAATCGAGATTTGACGCATCTGAGGTCCAAACTGGAATTGACCGATCCGTTTGAAATTCCAACATCAGCAGCAAGGTCTCTAATTGTAAATCGATGGTTTGAAGCTCCAAATCTTTAATATTTTGAACGTGAGCTTCGTCGGTTGAGGTTGATTTCCGACCAGAGTGCACTTCGTCTTCAACGCGTTCTCTGCCTTCTCGAATTGTGTATATCACTTCAAAACATTTCTTCCCGATATAGGAATGTTCACTGAATGCCTTCTGTAACATTCCATACGTTTCTGAAAACAAAATTTAATACAAATTATTCGGTCAAGGAATCAGTTTTAGTGTCTTACAAAGCCAAGCGTAACTAAAACACTAATGAATATTTTGACGTGAAATTTCACATAGATATCAAGGGCAGTGCCAGCCACCTAAAAAAAATCAAATTCTATAAGCCCCGAGAATTTTAAATTGTAAAAGTTCTTACTTTTTGGACACAGTAGTATTTAAATTGACAGTTAGCAGTAAATATATATATAAATGTGTGTGAGTGTGTGTGTAAGTATAGAATTCGCATGAAGAATCATATTTAAATAAGTTCATAGACTGTCATTTTTGTTTCGAAAATTGTATTTTCATCTTCAGGTAAATTGCAAGCATGGATCCATAATAAGATTAAAATTATAAGATTCCTTTATAAGATTAAAATTATATTTTAATAAAATATAAAATTTTAAATTATTATCGGATAAAGTTGTGTTGTTGTTGTTTCTTATCCCACTTGGTTCGTCAAGCCCATGAGCCCATACGTACTCATGATTGAAGGGGAAGGAAGCATCTTTTGTTGTGATGGAGCACCCATTAGGTAGAAGTCTGACTTTGGCTCTGTGACGCTCTTACAGTCATAGGAGACATGGACCTACTGCTTAAAGTGGATTCCGAACCACTACAAACATCCATGGCACCGCCAGGATTCGAACCCGAAACCTGTGGCACCGAGCGCATGAGCGCATGAGCGCTAGACACTCGGCCATTCAGGTCCCAAATGTGTGAATGCCAACGACACGAGGTGTTCCCAGGTGGTCACCCACCCAAGTACTGACCGCGCCCAATGATGCTTGACTTCGGTGATCTAACGAGAACCGGTATATTCAGCAGGGTATGGCTGTTAGCTAAAAAAGTTGTTAATACCTGAACCCTTGAACCATTTTTTACATCAACCCCAGTGAAATTACTTTATACGGCATGATTTTAAAGTTATAAAACGTTTTTACTTGAGTCCCGATATATTTGTAAACGACCTATCATAAGCTTCTATTGAAAATTTGCTTACAATAAAAATGTACTTTTGCATAAAAAGTAAACGTAATTTATATTTAATACTTCAAATAAATGTTACGCATAGTAAATTTTTATGGTGAAAAATCACTTATTGTATAAATATTTTAATATGCAGCTTCAACAATCGAAAATAAAGTTATATTATAGTTTTTATCATTTAGAAAATATCCTTTATACACGAAGTACATACATCTTTGAATTTATTGCGTATAGTTAAGTATCAATAAACGCATAAGAAGTTGTTTCTGCTAACATATTCTATAAAGTTATTACCGCAATATATTAAGAAACGTGTTCGTAATTAATTTACATTATATATTACATAAATGAGACTGGTCATGAATAAAATGAAATAAATGCTTTTTAAAAACTGGTTATCGTACAAAAGTCCGTTTTATGATATTGTTAAGCAGAATTCTAAGGAAATCATTATACAATCACCACTGATAGTATCTAAACGTTATAGTAATAACATTTAGTATATCAAAACATTTAGTTTTGTTTTCTGTAAGTGTGACAAAGGAGAATAAATTACTAATTTTGTTGGTTTTCTGGAGTTCTAATTCATTGGGTATTTATTTTGGTTGGTTCCATGAATTTTTTAATATATTTAATTGTTGACGTACAATTATTGGCTTAATTGCACAATTATTGGCAGATTGTTGAGCTCGTTGTTGTACCCTCGTTGCATAGCGTACTTGGAAATGGGATTATATTCAACGATGGTTGTAAAAGAAAATCATCACTATCTGGTAGGAGTATTTCTCGATATTTCATCATTAATGTAGAAATCATGTTTTTTCTTGTGGCGTAAGTCTCACTTTTTATCAGGTAGATGCTAAACTTGTTCTATAAAGCGATATCAACATATATATATACATATATATGTATATATATACAGCTTTATGCTATTTACTTATGCTTTCATGCATAATCATGTAATACATCACAGGGATGTATTCTAACATAAATTTTCAATATATTAAAGATTAAAAAAAATTTGCTGGAAAAGAGGATTCTGAGAATAATTTCTGCTGTCGGAGAACGAATATACCATGCTATAAACAATGATTGGTGTTCCGTCACATAAGTTAATTAACATTGGGAATGGTTCGTACATAGAATGTTCTCAACTTAATAATATCTAGTGTAGCTGATATTAAGTGACTAGAATAGCTGGTAGATATTGCCATTTCTTAACTAAGACAGCCCAGTTCAAACACTTGAATTGCAAAAACTTTCCCATTCCATTCTTATCATATACACAGTCCAGTCACATCAATATGACCACCATCTACTATCAACGTCAACGTGAAATAACCAATCACAAAATGCAGGTGGCAGCACATTGCAGTGGAGTGTATATAAAGTATTCCACATAATATCACTTAAATATCACATTCCACATTCCATTTAAAGCCAGAATATACAGCAATGTATATTCTGGCTGGTCACATTAATGTGACTGGGCTGTGTATAATTTTAATCTTCAGTCCTTCAGTTGTAATTGAGAAAGAATAGAAAGCAAAGCAACAAGATAATATTCCAAGAGTCATTCTTTTCAAATTGTGTGATAAAATGTAAATGCTATGTAGCAAGCCTTGAAGTGCCCTGAATAACTGAACTTTAGTGCACTGTAACACTAAATATGTTAATTACCTGCAATTGTACAATACTACTAGCAAATTATGTGTTAGAAAAGGATCCAGTGTTCGATAATAGAATATTAACCAAATAAACATATTTTATTCCTTTTCTTATAATTATTTCCAAGATTTCCCATCATTAGATATTTTTTTTTTTATTTTAAGCTGTGAATAATGAATCATTTTTATTTTACAAAATTAATATTCGAATTATGTCAAAATCTACAAAATTATGCTGCATATTAATTAATTGTTCTCTATTTCCTTCATCCTGTTTGAAATGTAAATTCCATAAATATATACAATTGTCTTTCGATTTACTACTTTGCATTTAATTCACATCAGGAAAAGATGTTTTAAACGATACTTTCATGTTCTTTTATTTTTCTTGTATTCCTAATCACAATTTTTTCAAGAAAAATTTGAATTTGTAGATGCATTTAAGGAATCTAAAGTTTTTTCGTCTATTTAATACCTCTGAAATGATATGCTTCAAGAAAATAAATTTATTTTCTTTTACTGAGACGAGCGTGAATCGACTGAAGAAATCCATTTAAATGCACATATAATATCTCGAAAATACACACTTAAACTGAATGTTTAATATATTTAAAATAATAATTTTAAGTTTCAGAGTATGAATTTTATTAAAAATATTTTTTACCTGTTCTTTTCATGACAGTCTAACTAGCTCTTACACTGCAACAGGTACGCATAAAAGGAAAGTTAATGGATAAACAAATATTTATTTTTATCAACACTACGAGAACTACTCAACTTAAAAAAATTATACTTAGAAGATATCAAGATCTACTTTTATATTTTTTTAAAAGAACATATTTCCTTTTATAAGATGTTTTGGTGAAATAAGAAGTACTTAAATACCATTAAATTATTTTTTTTAAAGTAACTTTCCAATGCTTGATTTTTCTTTTAAAGTATCATTCAAAAATTTTATTGAAAGTTAGTTTCTGTTTCTTTGAAATCTTAGAATATATATGTTTACTTTTTATCAATAATTTTATATATTTTTGTATTTAACTTTGTATAGGATCCACAAAGAAATAAGATCTGTACAAAGAACTTAGGGTTCTTATTTGATCAAAAACATTTGATCTGAAGTATATAGTAACTTTATAACGAAGTTTGCTTTAATATTTATTGCTTTGAAAGGGCGTATTGTATAAAATAATCTCGGTATGGATGCAAAGATTGATTCACAAGTTAGTTGCTGAGGTAAAACGCGAAAAAAACAAAAAACATATTGGTTGAAGAAATATAGAGTTTACAGATTCATTTTCATCGTATGACGAGATTTTGTTTCAAACAAAAAAAATATATAGTTCAAAATCATGAACAAAGCGGCGCTTCTTCTTTTACAAGAGGAAAAAAAAATAACTCTAAAATGAGACATTTTTATAATATCTGAGTCACAGCAGAAAATACTCAATATATTTTCAATCATATTCCAATACTCAGTTCAGTTGTAGTATCATGCACGTATCAGATCAACTGAAAGAGTTGCAATTTGTTCACATATAGCATCTTTCAATACTGGTAAAACTGGAATTTCCTTTATAGACCTGTGAATTGAAGTAACACTAAAATGAGAAATTCCTTTAGAAGATGTGGCGATTTTAGAGGACGTTCATGTCTGCTGTATGTACCAAATAGCGATCGGTTCTAACGGTTGGTAATAGTAACTCCATTACTTGACATCCGTATACGGTATAACATTACCAAGCATAAAATCTGTCATATCTTGATCATTGAATTCATGTTAGAAGCCATATGTAATAAATTGCAATAAGGTGTCATGATGGAGGGCAAGCTGTTAGGCTCTTGTCACACCATTCCTTAAAAATAAGGAACAGTCATTTTCATGGAGTAAATTCACAACACATAGTGACTTTCTTTAAATGCAGTGATACTTCTACTTACTAATTCGGGTTCTTACTGCTCCTTATGCTCAAAGCAGAAGTTTTGAAAATCCCTTCTCATTTACAGAGAAGTTTGATTGATCCATCCATAAAATGTTAATTAATAAAATGCTATCTTTCTCCAATTTCGATACAGTCTACCGTATAAATGCCGTGCTCTTTAGTTCAAAGTCTGGCAGAAGTTACTAAGTATGTTGGATTTTATACAGATACCTTCACAATGTTATTAGCAGGGATTTATAAATTGCGTTTCTCGTATGTCGAATCCACTTTATAGCTGAAAAAAATGGAAGATATGTACAGTGCATATTTCAATCATAATAACATTATACTCCGTAGTTATTTCATACGTAATAAAATGAAAGTACAATATTCAATAAAGTTTTTATATACAAATTTACCATTGTCTCAGCGATATGCACACATTACTTCCATAAAATTTTCTGTAGTAGAATTTTCTATCGTAGTATCGCCCTCTATTTCGAACAATTGTTTTTCGGGTAACACAAAATCCCATATCAGGGGAAATATTAATATTCAAACTGCATGTTTTTATAGTGTTTAAATTTTGCACTGAACTTTTGAAACACCCTATATTATTACTTTATTTATTGATTGTAAAAAAAATTAGAAATTTCAATAAAATGTTTTCATAAAATTATTCAGTAAATATTCCATTAATTAATGTTGTAGTAGAAAATATTACAGTATTAAAATACTTGTATTTTTATTCGGTATCTTAAATCAATCTGTGCATTGCTCCTTTCGCGTTTAGCTGTTCATCTCTTAATTTATTTGTAAATTTATGTGTTGCATGATCCAAATTATCAAAAATTCTTTTTTTTAAACAGACAAAACATATTAATGTTATTTGCCTATATCGCTTCAGTAAAATCTATCTATATTGTTTTTAATAAAAAAATTAAATTTTATAATAACTTTATAGCGATTGATCGACATCAAAATGCCAATAAAATATATTACAGAAAGTCTTCCCTTCAAATAAGCTTGTAAATGCAAAGTCTAAACTCTTGAACACAAAATAGAAACGTTAAATACATATTTTTTCTAAGTTATATTATTCGTACTATTTATTCTAATTCATGTTTGCGAAAATTGCAACACCATGAAGGAATCGTCATAATTGAATAAAATTTAATACACAGTTGAGTGGGAGTGGTATTTTGTCAGTAATGTAATCAGTATTTTGTGTAGCCACCACGCGCCGCAATAAGTGCTGCTACACGGCGTGGCATGGAGTCAAACAAATTTTGAATGTCTGCCTGAGGAAGAGCATTCAATATTGTTTGTATGCGCACTCAAAGTTTGTCTACAGAAGCAACAGGACGAGGATCACGAGTGAGACGCCGACCAACGAAATCATACACATGTTCAATCGGCGACATATCCGGGGAATACACAGGCCAAGGAAGAAGCTGTACCTGCCGCGTTACAAAGAAGGATTGAACAGTCCTAGCGATATGAGGGCGGGCATTGTCCTGTTGAAATACAGCGCCTGGCAAGCTTTGAAGGAAGGGAACAGCTTAGGAACTAGTAGAACTTCACTGATGTACCGGTTGCTGTTCAGATTTCCCACAATTCTTAGCAAGTGAGATCGTCCATGATATCCTATGGCACCCCAGACCATAACTCCGGGTGTTCGTCCACTGTGACGTTCGATAATGCACTCCGGAAGGTGGCGTTACCGGCATGCCGTCTAACACGAATGCGGCCATCATGGTACCACAAATTAAAGCGGGATTCGTCAGAAAACACGGCATGCTGCAAATCAGCACGCCAGTCTCTATGCTGAGCGGCCCATTATAGCCGCGATGGTTTAGCGTGAGAGTAATCCTGTATAAAGGAGTCCTTGCGCGCAGTCCACGCTGCAGCAGACGTCCATGAATTGATGAAGCACACAATGAGACACCTGTAGTTATTGACCACTGTGCTGCCAATTGTCTAGAGGAAGCTGCAGTCCGTCAGCGCCATGCGGACCAGGTGCCAATCGTCGCGAGCTGACGTCACATTTCGGGGTCCACTCCCGTATTTCCGAGTTGTCCGACACTCGTCCGTCCACTGCTTCCAAAGACGCATCACTGTGCTGCTGTTACGCTGCACACGAGCGGTTACTGCACGATAAGACAATCCAGAATCACGAAGGCCGATGATTCTCACCCGTTCAAACTCTGTAAGTTGTTCAAATCTCGCTCTCTTTCGTCGAAGAGGCATAAGTAACGATTGAGCTAACATTTACCACTAGCAGATAACCACTGATAACTATACACGCCTCGCTACAGCCGTCTATTTATTCGGATCTATCCGCCGTTCAGAGGGGCTGCTCGGCATACGCATGCGCTACGGATTTGAAATTCTAATCATTTGCATATCATGCGCTAATTTGCATTTCCTGAAAATTTCAGCTCACTCGTGTCAAGTCCTTCATGGTGTTGCAATTTTCACAAAGATGAGTTTATTTATTGCGATTTGGTCAGTAAAGACAAAATGAAATTCTTCTAATGAAGAAGTCTACTATTCTGAGTTACACTAAAATTTATGTGGGGAACTGTTCTACGTGTGTAAGGTCTTCGATGACGAGGCATAGTGTTAGAAGGTAATTGGGATTATTATTGCTCAAATTATAAACTTTCGATATTTTATTATATCAAACTTATTCCATAAATAAATAAATTGAATAAATATGTAGTTAGTTTCTTTGCTAGGAATTATAGTAAATATAAAAAATAATAAACATATGATTATTCAGATTATACCAATAGATAAGATAGCAATCCTCCATCAAGGAAAAATAAGATATACTTTCTTCATTCTGCTAGCGCGTGCATCTTAATGCAGTTGTCTTTTAAATATTGTTTTCTGTGCATCAAAATAAATATTATTTCACGAAGAAATGTTTGTGTAAAATTTCCTGATGTATTTCAGGCAATATGAACCTGCTTTTACGTATTATACTCTTTATTAATTCGGCCATATATATATATATATATATATATATATATATATATATATATGTATATATACATATAATTCGAAGTAGCACGCCATCCTTCACGACAAAATACCCAACAGAAATAACATTAAGAATGCATTAATATAAGAGAACACTAAGAGTTACGAATTTCAAAGTCAATGAGCTTCAAAGCAGGTATATCAGGATTAGAAAAATTAAACTGAAAAAATAGTTATAATTTACTATTCATTTATTTACCATCCCATCAAGTATGATTAAACTTTCGCAGAAATTGTCCAGAGGGAGAATTTACATTCGCTACATGAATCATAAATATTTACATATATATAATCATTATAGCTATCAATTAAATATTGCTGAATAATTATAGCGTTTTAAAATAATTTAGTTCAATTATTAATGAATGACTTTTTATTTAAACTTTTACTTTGAAACAAAAAAAATAATTTACATAATTGAATATTTTTAAGAGTATTCATTTGCTCTAAATTTACAAAGTTTAAATCATTAAAATCCTTTTTCAGTAATATGCATTTGCTAACCTTTAGATGTGAAATACCTGTTTTGAAACACAATATTAGAGCTCAAAATGATCTATTATTTTGTTTTCAAAGATAAACATTATTCATTGGTTACTATTAAAATTTTATCAATGACTTGGGATTCTGACTATAATCCCACGCTTGTAATTTTTAATATTTCATTATCTGTAATATACAGTTGTATACAGTACTAATATAAGATTTGGATATTTTATCAATAAAGCGGAAATTAAAGTTATGGATGAAATATCAAATAAACAGTGCATGGATTCAAAATTCGTTAGCATTGGAGACATCCATAGAAATTATGAAATCAAATCAGAAAACAACAATTGCATGTAGTATGGAGGTTTGATGTTAGACAATTATTACTTAAAACTTGCAGAATCATATTATGGAAGATGCTACATTGAAATTATTTAGATAATTATTCAAATTACTCTTTACTTTTATATATTTAATATTTGTTATGCTTAGTTGTCCTCTAAGTAGTTTCAGCTATGTCTTTCATTTTGCTTAAGTCTTTTACTGTAAAATTTGCTATATGAGAAATACACAAGACTATAGAATAAAAATATCGTTTAATAACGTTGCTTTCCTATTTCTTCCGATCCAAACATAAATTTCAGGAGTGAAATTTAACCAGAAATTATTCTATTTATAATAAACTATAATTATCCAATTTTGATCCACTATCAGTTTCATTAAGTCACCATTCATTTTCAACATTAAATGTACATATAGTATATATTTAAAATTACGTCTTAAACATGTTAAAATTTAAAAAAGCATTAAAAAAGCTAACATTTTCTAAATAAAAGTATAAACATGTTTTATTCCTTTTTTATAAATATTTTCAAGAATTCCCTTCATTATAAATATTTTTACTTTAAACTGTGAATAATGACGTATTTTCATTTTACTTATTAATTATATGTGTTATGTCAAAATTCAAAAATTCGTTCAGAATGCCAATGAATTGTTCATTATTTCCAGTATCCTGTTTGAATTGTAAATTCCATAAAAATGCATTTATAAATATATATTTCTATTTACTACTTTGTGTATAATTCATATCAGAAAAGATGTTTTAGAATGATGTTTTTATGGCATTTTATTTTACTTTTATTCATAATCACAATCTTTTCAACGAAAATTCGAATATGTCGATGCATTTTAGAAAGATAAAGTTTTTTCATCTATTTAATACTCTGAAATGATATGCTTCAAGAAAATATTTTTTTTTTTTCTGAGACGAGCCTGAATCGACAGAAGAAATAAACGTTAAAGAATCCATTCATATGCCCTATTATCTCTAAAATGCACGCTTAAACTTAATGTTTAATATATTACTAATTAAAGTATTGGCAATAAAAAAACTTTTTATTGCATTCTCTTACAATAATTAGCGAAGATAAAAGTGAGAGATTATGTGTTTATTAAAAATATTTCTGATAGTTCATTAAAGGGCTGATAATCTTAGAAAATATCATTTCTGAAAAAAATTTCGAAAACAATTGTAGCAATTTATAAAATATAAAATAAAGTTGGAATATTTTTTTTTATGAATAACGATTTAATATTTCATGTTATGTGAGCTTGTTACAAGCTCTTTTATAAAGTGTTCTTTGTATTATCATCTTATTTCATTTATTTAATGATTCAAATAAAATAAAATGTACTGCATTTAATTTTATATACATTTATTTAAGTGAAATCTCTAGAAAATGATATAATCTAAAATTAATGATCTTTGATCTAAAACTTGATTTATATGCAACTTGTGCTACACATTAAACAATTTTTAAGAATTCTAACTGTACATGCTTTAAGGTACCAAATAATGGAAAGGCAAATTTAGGGATAAAGAGTGACTTATTTGACCAAAGCCATGACATTCCGCGCAAACTGTACATTATATAGCATAATTGGTAAGACGTTTAAATTAACTGAAAGAATCCAATATGAAATCTTGGAATGACTATTGTAGAAATCTTAACCTTTAAAATTTCTCTGACAAGTTATGCTGTCTAATATTAGATTGCTGACCAGCCACAATTGCGTTAGACTTGCGAACAAACGTACTGTAAAGGATTTTGGTACATCTTGTGCACTATTGTACAATTAGATATTTTAATAGTATTTTTTTTTTATTTCTATTCGCTCTCTTTGTTCTTAGGTAAATTGCTGCAAAAACAAAGAAAATTATCAAGAGATTTTACTAAATATATCATATTTGATCGCAAAAACATTTTTCTTCAGGTATTGGTAGTAAACGTTTAATGCTTGCCAAATTGGTTAACTGCACTTTGAAATGTATTTCAATAATTTAATTTTCATATACGATTTATATAATGAATTTATTAATGCATTTAATCAATAAAATTTTTTATAATGATTTATATAATATGAAATTAAAATATTTTAAATAATCTTGTTTTAATTGCTATTATTCATATTATATTTTTTTCACATGTTATTTAAGTATCATAATAAGATTCTTAATATACTTTTTTTTCGAAAGAAATTTCTAAACTAAAACTTATAAATAATAGAAGAAGAATAATAGTTTTAAATTGCTTTAGCTCTATAAAGATATGTGAAATAACTATTTAATAGTAAACTATTTTTATTCTATTATTCTTATACATATTTGAAAGTTAAAAATAATATAGGTAAAGAATTATTAAGAATCAAATAATCGGAAATCTATCAGTCTTCATATATATAAATTACTACGAATATTTATAAAGGGTAAGACCATAATACTTGGGCCACATAATTCTATAAACATTTTTCAAAGATACTTTTCGTTTCAATGATATTATTTACCTTCAAGCAATCCAAAATCCCTTAAGTAAATACCCTACATTAAAATACTTTGATCTTATAATTTCGAAATAGTTGCTATTGAGCAGGATTGTTGTCATTTCTTCTCGTATAATTATAAGTTCTTTCACATTTAATTTTTTTAATACACAAAATGATTAATGTTAACAAATGTTATAGTGTAAACACGAAATACATGCAAGAGGATCATTATGATGCCTTCATTTATTAAGGAGTTTAAACTTCTACTGAATCATTTGTGCATTGCTAAATGATATTCTAGTTACAGAGTGGAAATATTATTTATTTTTATTTGTGTTACACAAATTTTGGCAAATATTAACCAATCAATGATTCATAGTATTGAAAAAGTTTATATATAGTTTATTTATATATAATTAAATAATGTTTGTCACTTAAACATTTTATTCATTCATCAAGATTGAAATGTTTTATTGAAATGTAGCAAATGTAAATGTAGCAAATGTTTTATGTAATTGTGTCTGCAAAGTAATTAATAATCATATACGATTTGCAGAATAGCATTTCAAATCATTTTTTGTGGCAAAGATAAGAAGTATATTTAATAAATTATTCGAGATATACTTCTTTGTTGATTTAGATTTAAATGGATGCAAGAATATTAAGTAATTATTTATCCAAAAAATGGCTTTTAAAGGAAAATTATTGTTTTTGAAACTCAAGTTTCATTTAAATGCAAAAGTTTAAACAAATTGAAATAGTTGCCTATTTGAAGTTCAATTATTTACTATTTCATTAATTGTTAACATTCCTTTTTCGCTAAATAAGATTTTATTTTTCACTTAATTAATTACTTTTGAAAATATTTAATAATTACGGGTATAAATAAATTATATATATATAAATAAATACATTAATATTAATTTAAATATACGTCCAAATAATTCATACTTTTTTTAAAAATAATTTTTGGAAGTCTGACCGATTTTAATTATAAAAAAACTCAGCAGATTAGAAGAATTTTTAGTCATTCTATGAAAATGTTTAATTAAATACCTTAAGAAGGATATTTAACGCTTACAACTTTTAATATTCATATTTAATTAATTTTGTAATAAAATTTCTTATTTAAAAACTATTTATATATTTTTTTTCAATTTATTATTTGAGAATATTTTGGTTTAACAGTTGTCATTGGTAGTACAAAGAGATTTCTGAATGGAAAGGAATTATTTAATCAAAACATTTATTTGTAAGAATAAATAAGGTTTTTAGCAGAAACATAATTTTGAGAATTGTCATTTTTTTGTGGAAATTTTTGATTTTACAATTTAAAACTCTTAGTGTCATTGATTGTTTTATGCCAAGTTAAGTAAATTAAAATAACTGAAAAAAGGAATTGGATTATTACTCTTGACAATGTACAATGTACAGCCTAAATATGAATATCACTGTGGGAAGTAGAATTGTTTCCAACGATGATTCTAGCATTAGAATGAGAGATAATAACCAGTAATGAGCGCGTCTGGGGCGTACAAGATATCGGCGTGATTAGATTACTTAACTGATTATATCCCACGACATATCCCAACAACAGGGAGGTATGACCTGGTATACTATTTCATTTGATAGCATACCTTGCTCATGAAGAGGGCTTGTAAAATTGCAGTCACATTTTTCCACTCACAAATTAAAAGTACCCCCCAAAGCGACGACATCTGCATAGTCCCAGTTATCCCCTCCCCTCCGTGGATAAAAATGCCGCCCAACAGATTTAGCATGTTTATTTTCGGCACAGACATGAGACTTTTTAATTCGACTTCATTTGTCATGTATCTTAAATTAGAGCACTCACTTCCGAAACCTACCATTTTTAAAAGACCACCCATGCGTTTTCTTTTTAAATAAAATGAACAAAAGACAGTCAAACAATATATTAACTACTCTTTCCTTAATTTAAATTATTCACATGGAACATATCGTTAACCAAAGAAATATACAAAATTTTTAATTATTTTACAGTGATATTTTATTTATTTCAAGCTAATTTTCTCTTAATTACACCAAAAGGATTTACCGTAATTACTAACACAAAACGACGTTTAAAAACAATTAACAAAAATTAAAGACTATAAATTTCAGGTTCTTGTGTAATTTTATAATAATAAAAGAACCTGCAACAGCCATCTGTGAATGTCATATCATCTATGGCCATCGAGTCAAATGAGTTCTGATAACAGATACGGGTATAATACCCAATGTATGTGTCAATATTTACTGTCCACTACCTGATTATATTGACTCATGGTATGTGCCAATACTGTACAATCTCGGACAACATGTATGTCTTCTTTATCGCTGATGAGGGCCAAGTTTCAGCACAGAATTCTGTATGACCCTCCTGGAATCATAGAGTCCATGTTTTCATGACAGTATTTTAACCTTGAAGAATGCTAGTATTTAAAAGATATATTAGTTAACAACAATACACGTTCACAGTATATTGAACTTCAAAACATAAAACTACTAACTGATAAACGATATTTAATTCCGAGTCTTGAACTGTGGCGTTCCTCCTTTATACGCGAGATATAAAAGACTTTCACTTAAGCATTCAACATGCAAATGTGTACTCTTATCACAAAACCGCTTTAAAGCTGTTTATTATATACAGGCTGTGTGTTAAGGTACATTTCCATTGTACAATAACACAATATGTCAAAGAATATTAGCCAATCGGAAACTTGTTTGGGAAAGTAATCGTTCTTCCGATTGGCTGACTATCTACGACGCGATATTTTATTATCCAATGCAAACACAACTTTATTCTTGCTGTGTTAACATTCCTACGTCTATATTAGTAAATTGCATATCTCAATATATTGTACTTTACATTTGTATCTCAAATTTAAATCTGAAAAATATTTTTAATGCAACTTTTTCAACTATTTCAATTCTACTTCTAATGTCCAGCATAGTACAAAATAACTATTCATTTTTATCTGTTGTCCACAAGTGCCTTTCCTCTGAAATCTCGATACCATCTTTTTAGTGCGATATGCATTTTTACAGCAATATAAGGCAGGAAACAGCATTCGATTAACGCGCGCAAAGCAATCCAGAGTGGAAGTAATCGAGGGGCAACGGGCGTACCTGTTACGGAGTTCCTAGGTGGTTTTAAGAACCACTATACCTCCACATCTTAAGTTAGTTAAAGAATTTGCACAAAATGAATTTGCTTCAATTAATATAAGGCAATATAAGGCAGGAAGCCGCATTCGATTATCCCGAGCAAAGTAATCCAGAGTGGAAGTAATCGAGTAAACCAGAAGAGAGAGCTCTGATTTCTTTCGCGCTCTCGGGGGATATATATGGAATCAGTTTGTGACTCCTAGCATATGGGTCATTTAGGGGAGCTAAGTAGTATTGGAAGAATTAAGTTATCTGGGGTGAAAATTGGGTGAAAATAGTTGGTTCCCACAAATGGATTTTCGCCGCCATATTTGGCTACTCAAATAAGCGCTAATTTAGACATTTCGCAATCATTTGCTTTTAATAATTTGAAATCATTATAATGAATATAAAATATTGTATGCATATATCATACGATGTATATTGCACAACTTAGAGTTCATCTGCATATAATGTTCCTCTTTCTCTATATATGCGATTGCGAAATGGTTTAGAGAATTGATCAAAAACATTATTGTCATCCTGATTGTTGCTAGTTATACATTTTAGATTGATTTCAATTTATCTATTTAACTTTCGATGTCCGTATATGCATACATTACTGTGTTTCATCATGACCTGGTAAGCAAAGAGCTTAACATAGCTACTCAATCCATTAACTACGCGATTGAATTCAGATGTATGTAAAAGCTACACAGAGTATTTCTGCACTGTGCGAGTTCAAACGAATTTGTTGTTCATTTGGAAATCTCTTTGCTAGTCAATTTACATTTTATACCATTGTTGATGGAAATTCTATGAATAGGGTTTACATTTTTCCAGCTCAATTAATAAACGGATTCTATCGACAGCAGGAAGACCATTTCCTTTCAAAAAATATGTTGGATAAATTTATCCAAGGATGGATTCCGTTTCATAGGATTTAAAATGTCCTTGCTTTTATTTTGTTTTTATATTGAACAATTTTGATTGCTGTGAATTTTAACAAGAAATAAAAACAATTTTTTAACTGTCTTAATTATATATTTTAAAATAATACTGCTTTAAAAATTTAAATTAGTTTCCTGCATAGTTCTCATATGCATATTTAAAAGTTAATTTATAGGATTTCGTTTAATTTGAAATGAATTCCCGATGTAAATTAAAAATTCTTTTAATATATTAAAAATAATATGTTTAGATGATTGTCAATTAATTATTAGATTCTATTATTTTACTTAATTCTTTTTTTGTATTTACCAAATATATTCATTGTAATTATGTATTCAAACTACTGACAAACGAGGTTTTTTTTCCATATTTTAATGATTTATATCTTAATAAAATACATGTTATTTAAAAAATGTTCAATTCTTAGAATTAAAATAAATTTTGAATATATCACATAAATTTTCTGACGTGATTTTTGTTTTTGTTTTTATCACTACCAATGTTTTTACAATGGCAATGATAAAAGCATTTTCATCTTTAGGTAAATTACAAATGCAAATACATAT
Organism: Caerostris darwini; assembly: GCA_021605075.1. NCBI lineage: Eukaryota > Metazoa > Arthropoda > Arachnida > Araneae > Araneidae > Caerostris > Caerostris darwini. Next base: position 94,156 of record BPLQ01008261.1, read on the forward strand.
TTTTTTCTTGAAAATTCTCTATCTCGTAAAATATAATCACAGTTTTTTTTTGATAAAATTAAATTTATGCTTTAATAAACATTACAATTTTAAGGTATATTCCGATAAAGATGTTGATATCTGGTCATTAGATTGAACAATTTTTATATCAGCCCAATCATATTACTTTATGTAGAATTATTTTAAAGCTATAAATACTTTTCTGCTGAGACGCCATATATTTGTAAACGACCTATCAAAAGCTTTCATTGGAAATTTGCTTACAATAAAATATAATTTTGCATAAAATGTAAAAAATCATATAATTTATGTTAAAGATTAAAAAAAAGTTACGTATAGTACATTTTTATTGTGAAACATCACTTATTGTATAAATATTTTAATATGCAGCTTCAACTGTCGAAAATAAAGTTATATTAAAGTTTTTATCATTTATAAAATGTCCTTTATATAAGAAGTACATACGTCTTTGAATTTATTTCATATAGTTAAGTATCAATAAACGTATAAGAAGTTGTTTCTTCTATGATATTCCATAAAGTTATTCCCGGAATATACCAAGAAACGTGTTCGGAATTAATTTGCATTATATATGATACTGGTCATGAATAAATTGAAATAAAATAACTAAAAATAAATCATACAAAAGTCAGTTTTATGATATTGTTAAGCAGAATTCTACGGAAATCATTAAATTAGCACCACTGATAGTATCTAAACATTATAGTAATAACATTTAGTATAACAAAGCATTTAGTTTTGTTTTCTTGAAAGTGTAACAAAGGCGTACATATTACTAATTTTATTGGTTTACTCAAGTTTAATTCATTGCGTTTTTATTTTGGTTGGTTCCATGAATGTTTCAGTAAATTTAACTGTTTAAGCACAATTAGTGGCTTAACTATTCTGCATCATGTCTTTGTGAAAGTTAATACTGTTTTAACCTCAGCTGAGAATATGCATAAAATCTAAGTATATTCAACGATGGTTGTAAAAAAACCAATGCTCACAACTATCTCGTGGTAATGCTTTTTCGACATTTCGCATTTGATGTAAAAATCATGTTTTTCCTTGTGAAGTAAGTGTCGTTTTTCTTCAAGAAGATACTAACCTTGTTCTATCTATGCCTATTTATGTTTTCATGCATAGTTAGATTATACAGCATATGGATGTGTTCTAACATAAAGTTTAAAAATATTAAAGTTTAAAAAAGCATACAGGAATAAAATTTTCAGAATAATTTCTTCTGTTTGGCCAACTAATGTACCCTGCTGAAAACAATGGCTGCGTTCAATCAGTAAAGTTAATTAACATTAGCTATTTTTCTTACACATAATGGCCTTAACCTGTGAGCATCAAATACAGCTGATATTAAGTGCCCAGAGTAGTTGATATAAGTTTTTTAACTAGATAGTCCACTTTGAAAACCCGAATTGCAAAGAGGTTCTCGAGTCAATCATTTTGCTACATAATATAAATCTTCAGTCCTCCAGTTGGAATATAGAAAGTCGATGATGCAAAACAACACGATGGTATTCCTATAATTGTTCCTTTCAATTTGTTGTGATAAAATTTAGATCTCATGCAGAAAACCCGAAGTGCACTGAATAATGCTAAATCTGTTACTTATCAGCAATTGTATAGTACTATTAGCAAATTATCTGTTAGAAAAGAATCCATCATTCGAAAATAATTAGTTTATCTTATTAAATAACCTAAACAAAAAACATATTGTATTCCTTTTGAAACATATTGATTTTTTAAACATATGGAAATATTTTTACCTTAATCTGTGAATAATGAATTATTTTTATTTTACAAATTTTGTATTCGAATTATGTCCAAATTTGTAAAATTATGCTGAATATCGATGAATTGCTCTCCATTTGAAATAGCCTGTTTGGAATATAAATTCCATAAAAATGCATACATAGAATTGTTTTACGATAGACTACATTGCGTTTAATCCACATCAGGAAAAATATAGAATGATTCTTTTATGGACTTTGTTTTTCTGTTATTCATCATCACAATCTTTTCTCGGAAAATTTGAATATGTTACTGCATTTAAGAAATCTAAAGTTTTTTCATCTATTTAATACGCCTGAAATTATATGTTCCAAGAAAATTAATTCATTTCATTTTTTCAGACGATTTTCGACTGAAGAAATAAACTTTAAAGGATCCATTTATAGGTATCTATAATATCTCCAAATATACACTTAGACTGAATGTTTAATTTATTACTATGCAAAGTATTAACAATAAAAAGGACTTTATATTTCATTCTCTTACAATAATGAGCGAAGATAAAAGCGAGAGGTTATGTTTTTATTAAAGATATTTCTTTCAAAGAAAAGATGTGATAGCTCATTAAATGGCTGATAATCATACAAAATATCATGTCTGAAAATAATTTCAAAAACATATGTAGAAATTTAAAAAATGCAAAATAAAGTTGAAATAATTATATTTTTTTGAACATCGATTTAATACTCCCATTATGTGCACTGTTACATTCTCTTTTATAAAATGTTCTTTTTATTATCATCTTATGTCGTTTATTTAATGATTGAAATAAAATAAAAGAGAAAAAAATGCACTGTATTTAATTTTATATACATTTATTTAAATTGAATCTCTACAATTAGAAGGCTCTCGTTTTTTAAAATACATTTAGTAATCACAAATCAATATATTAAATTATGATTTTTGATTTAAAGGTGATTTAAAAATTTTTACTACAAATTCAACAATTTGTAAGCTATGTATATTAGAAAGGGCCAAATAATGAAATGGTTTACAGTTAGGCAAAAAGCGTGACATATTTGAACAAGTCCATGGCATTCCATGCAAACTATTAATGAAAAAGTATTATAGATAAGATTTCAAAATAACCGAATCAATCCAGTGAGAAATCCGGATAGATCTATTGTAGAAATATTGGTCTTTCGAAATTTCTCTTTACAAATTATAGTGTCTAATCATAGATTGCTTACCAATAACAAACGTGTTTGTTCGACTTGAGAAACATGCGGAATTGTAAAGATTTTTGTATGGCTTGTTCACTATTGTCGAGTTATAGCCTACCTACAAACCGATTCTTTAAAGTAATTTTTTTTTCGTATTCGCTCTCTAGTTCCTGAGGTAAATTGCTACAAAAAATTAAAAATATATCAAAACATTTTGCTATTTATATTATATTTTATCAAAAAACCATTTTGCTACCAGGTAGTAAACGTTTAATGATTGTAAAATAGGTTAAAGTTTGATTCTATTGTAATATATTTCATTCTCAATTTTATGTACGATAAAAAATTTATAAAAGTATATATATATATATATATATATATATATATATATATAGCCTATGAAATGTAAAGAAATTTAAATATCTATAAGCAAAATTATATACTAATATAGTTATTTATAGAAATTCGTAGTGTTTCGTATATACAATAATTAATGCATTTAAAACATAATTAAATACAATTTTTATGTGTTATTTATATAGTATGTTAATAAATTAAAACATTTTTTTAAATAAATTTGTTTCAATTGCTAATAATTTTTTTCACATTTTCTTTAAGTATCCGAAATTTCTAAATAAAAAAAAAAAAAAAAACTGGAAAAGATTATTTGTTAGTTAATACTTGTAAACAGTGGAAAAATAATAACGAAAAATAGTTTTAAAAAACTTGTTAAATAATTTTATATTAATATATTATTTATGTATTTAAAATTTACTTTATTCATGTATTTCATGTATGTTAAATTATGTTTTCATAAATTTCAAACTTATTTTAAATATACATCTAAATAATTTTACTGCCTCCTTAAAACTGTAAGGAAACATAGAAATGTATCAGTCTTCATATATATAAATTACTGCAATCATTTATAAGGGGTAGAACTTTAAAACTGAGGTCACAATATTCTATGACCATTTTTCAAAGTTACATTAGGTTTAAATGATATTGTTTACCTTCAAGAAAAATCCAAAATCCCTTAAGTAAATAACCTATATTTAAAATCCTTTGATCTTAGAATTTCAAAAATAGATGCTATTGAGCAGGATTGTTTTCATTTCTTATTGTACAATTAGTACTTTTCACTTTTATTTTTTAATACATAAATTGACTAATGTTAACTACTGTTATGAAATTAGAGTTTCTTAAAATAGTGTAAATGAGAAATATTTGCTAAAGTATCATTATGATATCTTCTTTTGTTAAGGAGTTTAAACTTCTTCTGAACCATTTGTGCATTGCTGAATGATGTTGTAGTTACAAAGAGGGAAAATATTTATTTGTGTAACAAACCGTTTGGTAAATATTAACAAAAGAATGATTCATGATATTGAAAAAAAGCAAATATAAGTAAATGATGTTTGTTCTTTAAACATTTTATTCATACATCAAGACTGAAATAAAATATATTCGTATTAATGGAAGTACTGTCTAAAAAAATTGAAGAGTATAACAGAGAAACAAGTACTTGTTTGTTGATAATATTTTATTTATTGTATTGCTTAACAGACTACGAATGCAAAAAAATGAATACAAATTCTAAGTGAATAAAATGTGTTTTTGCAACATTCAGTTATCTTTTTGCCCTTATTTTAAACAAAAAAAACTTTCTTCAAAATTCGTAAGCAACTGAATCTTAAAATTTAACAGTACGCCCCATTCCCTATTATTAAATGTTTGTGTATATATATATATATATATTCAATAAAAATATTCGGCCGAATTTTTTTTTTATTCGACACTGAGTAAAAAGCACTGAACATCCGTACCTATAAATAAATTATTTATTTCATTTATTGCATAAGATATGCAACCATATGTATTCAACACACATATTTCTGAACAAAAAAATATTTTTAATATATATATTCGAAATATTATAAGCTCATGTTACCTCTGAATGAAATGATTCTTGCTGCTAATCTGTCTCTTTCTTGCTACTATTTCGATATACATCATTTTAGGAAAATGAAGCAGCGTAAATTTTATTTTAGGAGATCAAAGAGATGAGAAATAACTTAATATTAATTAAAAAAATATTTCTGACTCATTTAAAAATATTTATTACTCATTAGGAATGAAATTTATCCAGAAATCTTTCCATTTATAATAAACTATAATTATTCAATTTTGGTCCTTTATTGGTTTCATTAAGTCCTCATTCATATTCATCATTAAATGTACACATTTAAAAGTACGTCTTAAACATGTTAAAGTTTAAAAAAAGCTTTAAAAAAATCAAACACTTTTCTAATTCAAAGCGTAAACAAAGAAACATGTTTTATTCCTTTTTAATAAATATTTTCAAAATTCCCAACATTAGAAATATTTTCACTTTTAGCTGTGAATAATGAATTCTTTTCATTTTACAAAATTAGTATTCGTGATATGGCAAAATCTGAAAAATTATACTGAATGTAAATTAATTGTTCTTATTTAATAAAGATATATAGAATTATCTTTCTATTTACTACTTTGTATATAATTCATATCAGAAAAGGACGTTTTAGAGTGATACGTTTATAGTTTTTAAGTTTCCTTTTTTTCATAATCACAATTTTTTCAATAAAAATTTGAATATGTCGACGCATTTAAGAAACCTAACGATTTTTTCATGTATTTAATACTTCTGAAATGATATGCTTTAATAAAATAAATGTGTTTTCTTTTCCTGAGTCGAGCGTGAATCGACTGAAGAAATAAACTTTAAAGGATCCATTTATATGCACATTTAATATCTGAAAAATACACACTTAAACTAAATGTTTAATACATTACTAAGCAGAGTATTAACAGTAAAAAATATTTCATACTGCATTCTCTTACAATAATGAGCGAAGATAAAAGGAAGAGGTTATGCGTTTATTAAAGATATTTCTGTCGAAGCAAAGATGTGATAGCTCATTAAATGGCTGATAATCTTAGAAGATATCATTTCTGAAAATAACTTCAAAAACAATTGAAGCAATTTATTAAATATAAAATAAAATAAAACTGGATATTTTTTTAATGAATAACGATTTAATAGTTCACGTTATGTGAGTTATTACATGAACATTTATAAAATGTTCATTGTATTATCGTCGTATGCCATTTATTTAATGATTGAAATAAAATAAACGAAAAGAAAATTTAATGCATTTAATTTTATATACACTTATTTAAATTGAATATCTAGAATACAAGGCTCACATTGCTTCAAAATACACTTAGTAGTCATAAATCAATGATTTAAATTATGGGTTTTGATCTGAAGGGGATTTAAATGTAAATTTTCCCATTTTTACTGCAAATTAAACAATTTGTAAGAATTCCAACCCTGCATATTAGAAGGTGGCATGCACTGAGAAGATTTACATTCAGGCAAAATTCTTCACATATTTGACCTTGGCATATTTAACCTATTTGAATTCTTGATACATATATATAAAATCATAAAAGGTATAATAGGTAAGTTGAAAAAAGAAACGAAACAATCCAATATGATGCCTTGTAACGGTTATTGTAGAAATTTTAAAGCTTTTAAAAATATCCCTGACAAACTAAGGTGTCTAATGTTAGATTGCTCACCAGCTATAGTGATGATTGTTTGACTTGCAGGACAAATGTATTGTAAAATCCCGGTATGTCTTATACATTATTGTTGAATTTTATACCGACGTACAAAGAGATTTTTTAAAGTACTTTTTTTATTTCTATTCACTCTTCTTCTTATGTAAATTGTTACATAAAAGCAAGATATTTTACCAAAAGCAAGACATCAAGATAATTTACAAAATATATCCTGTTTTATCAAAAACATTCTTTTGTTTTCAATTAATAGTCGTAACGGTTTAATGTTTGCCAAATTGTTTATAATTTTACTCTGAAGAGCACTTTAATTACCTATATATATATATATATATATATATATAATGACCTATTAAATGTACAGAATTTTAAATATTCATAAACAAAATTATATACTATTAGTTATTTATGAAAAATTCATAAGTTTGCATTTGCGATAATTATAGAAGTTTAAATGTAAATTAAAACATAACTAAATGTAATTTTTATGCGTGATTTTAGTAATATGGTATAAAATTAAAATATTTTTAAAATATTTTTAATTGCTATTTTACATATGTTTTCCATAGATTTTTTACGTCTCCAAATTGCTTAAATGCCAATAAAAAAAAAAATTATAATTTTTTGGAAAAAAAATAACTAATGCTCATATATAATTGATGAATAATAATGAGAAATAGTTTTAAATTGCTTGAGTTCTCTCTAGCAATTTAAGCTCTATTTAAAATATATATTAATATAAAATTATTTGTAATTATGATATTCACGCATATGAAATTTAAAAATAGCATATAAAATAATTTTACTGTTTTATTTAAACTCTAATAAAACATTGAAATCTACCAGTTTTCATAAAAATATAAATTACTAGAACTATTTCTAAAGAGTAAGACCATAATACTAAGGCCATACTATTATATAACCACTTTTTAAAGATACTTTACGTTTAAATGATATTGTTTACCTTTATGCAATCCAAAGTCCCTTCTGTAAATACCCTACATTTAAAATCCTTTGATCTCATAATTTCCAAATAGATGCTATTGAAGCAGGATTGTTTTCATTTCTTCTCGTATAATTACCAGTTTTTTTCCTTTTATTTTTTAGTGCATAAAATGATTAATGTTAACAATTATTATAATATTACAGTTTCTTAAAATAGTGTAAACACGATTTTGATGCTGTCTTTTGTTGAGGAGTTTAAATTTCTATTGAACCATTTGTGCATTGCTAAATGATTTTATAGTTACAGAGAGGGAATATAATTTTATATTTATTTGTTTTCCAAAAATGTTGGTAAATATTAATCAAAGAATGATTCATGGTTTTGAAAAAAAAGCAATTTTAAGTAAATAATGTTTTTTCTTTAAACATTTTATTCATTCATCTAGATTAAAAATTTTTATTCGAATGTAGCCAACAATTTATTACTAATTCTGTAGAACATTGAATTTCTGTCAAGCAATATATAATTATATTCGATTTAAAAGTAAATTTCAAATGATTTTTATTGACAAGATGAGAATATATTTAATAAATTATTCGAGATATATTTATTTTTTTAATTCGATTTAAATTAATGCGACAATAAAAGTATTCAAATAATTATTTATTTATCCAATAAAATGACTTTCACAGAAAAATTAAGATTTTTGAAACTCAAGTTTCATTTGAATGCAGAAGCGTAAACAAATTGAAATAGTTATGTATTTGAAGTCCAATTTTTTACTATTTCATTAATTTTTAACATTTCTTTTTCGCTAAATAAGATTTGATTTTTGACTTAGATTTAATACTTTTGAAGATATTTCATAATTACACGATTGAAATATATATATGTATATATATATATATATAGATTGCTATTAATTAAAAATTTAGCAAAATAATTCTAATTCATTATTTTTTTTTAATATTTCTTGGAAGCTCTTACTATTGTAATTTAAAACGCTCAACTGAAGTGAAGGATTTTTAGTCATTCCATGAAAATGTTTAATTAAATACATTAAGGAGGATATTTAATGCTTTATATCTTTTAGTAATGCATATTTAATTAACCTTGAATTAAGATTTCTTATTTAAAAATTTTTATGCATATTTTATTTGAGAATATTTTGGTTTAGAAGTTGTTAATGATAGTACAAGTAGATTTCTGAATTGAAAAGCATTATTTTATCAAAACATTTGCAAGAATAATTAAGATTTTTAGTGGAAAAAAAAACTATCTTAATTTTCAGAGGATTTTCTTTTCCTCTTTGTGGAAATTTTTGATTTTATAATTTAAAATTCTTAGTATCATTGATTGTTTTATAAAAAGTTAAAAAAAAAAGAAATTGAAATATTTCTCATATAGGTGTACAATGAATAATATAAATATGAATATCACTAAGTAGAATAGTAATATTGTCTGTAAGTAATATTGTTTGCTCCACAAAGTTTTCTAAATAGTGTCGGTTCCAGTGTTGGATTGAGCACTAATGGCCAGCAATGAGAGAGTTTTGGACAAATACCATATCGGTAGGTTAGTTTACATGATTATATCCCACTCCATATCTCGACAACAAGGAGTTGTGGTCTGATATGTCATTTCATTTGACAATATAAGTTGCTCATACAAGCTTGTAAAATTGCAGTCACAGTTTTCCACTGACAAATTTAACGTAACTCCCACAGTCACGATATCTGGATAGTATGCCCAACAGATTTATATGTCAATTTTTGGCATAGACACGAGATTTTTTTAATCCAACTTCATTTGTCATGTTTTGTAAATTAGCGCCCTCACTTCGAAGCCTAACTTTTTTTTCTCTCAATCCATACATGTGTTTGCTTTCCAAATTAATTGTTTTATAAAAAATAAGTATCATTGATTATTTTATAAAAAAGTTAAGTAAATTAAAATTAAAAAAAAAAGAATCGGAATATTCCTCATAGTGGTGTACAATGAATATCACTGAATGAAGTAGTAATAGTGTCTGATTAAATTGTAGGATTGATTAATAGTAATATAATATTATTGTCTGTAACTAGTATTGTCTGACACACAGAGTTTTCTAAAGAATGAGGATTCCAGCATTGGGATGAGCCCTAATACCCTGAAATGAGAGCGTCTGGCGTAGAGGATATCGGTTGGACAGTTTACTTACCTGATTATATACAACCCCATATCCCAACAACAAGGAGTTGTAGTCTGGAATGCCCTTTCATTTGAGAACATATTTTCTCATACAGGCTTGCAAAACTGCAGTAACAGTATTCCACTGACAAATGTAAACTTATCCCCACAGTCACGACATCTTGATAGCCCACCCAACCGATTTAAATGCCTGTTTTTGGCATAGACACACGATAATTTTTAATTCAACTGAATTTGTTATGTTTTGTAAATTAGCAGCCTCACTTCCAAAAACAAACGATTTTTTCTACAGTCCACAAATGTGTTTTCTTCTAAATAAAATAAACACAACATTTCAAAAATGTATCATCATGCCAATATTTTAACTTTGACTTTTAACTAACTAATATTTTTAAAAAATATTAGTAAGAACACCAGTATACATTATTTTGACCTTGAGAACGCACAACTACAATACTGATAATTATGATTTAATTCCGACTCCTGCTTTGTGGCGCTCCTTCCCTTTACGCGACATATAAAAGACTTCCATTTAAGCAACCAAATGCAAATGTGTACTCTTATCAGAAAACCGCTTTAAAGCCTTTTATACTGACCGTCCCTTTTATACAGATTGTGTGTTAGGGTAGATTTCCATTGTATAAAAATGCAATGTGTCAGAGAATGCCAGCCAATTGGAAGCTTGTATGGGCGAGTGATCGTTCTTCCGACTGGTTGAATATCTATTACACGAGATTTTATTATCCAATAGACTTATCTCTAAAATTGAGTAAAACATGCTAGCAAAGCAAGAGTAAAATTGAGTAAAGCATGCTAGGAGAGCTACCTCTTGCTTTGCTAGCATGCTTTACTGTTGCCTTGCTAGCATACTTATGCCTATGTTAGTGAATTGCGTAACTCAATATATTGTATTTTTCATTTAAATTTCAAATTTAAGGACTTCAGCATAATGTTGTATTACATTTAATATGTAACAGTGTATGCAAGTATAACATAATTATTTCTTTTTGTAATACACAGTCCGCAATTGCTTTTTCTCTGAAGACCTGATACCATCTTTTTAGTGCGATATGTATTTTTATAGCAATAGAAGGCAGGAAACAGCATTCGATTATCCCGAGCCAAGCAATCCAGAGTGGAAGTAGTCGAGTAAACCAGAAGAGACAGCTCTGATTTCTTTCGCGCTCTCAGGGGGATCTATATGGGTTCAGTTTGTGACACACAGCATATGGGTCATTTAGGGGAGCTAAGTGGTATTGGAAGAATTAAGTTAGCTGGGGTTAAAACTGGGTGAAAATAGTTGGTTGCCACAAATAGATTTTGGTGGCCATATTTGGCTGATAAAATAAGCACGAATTTAGACATTTCACAATCATTTACTTTAATAATTGTAAATTACATCATATAAAATATTGCATCTTACCTTAAATTACTTAAAAATTTAAAAACAAATACATCTTTAGAATATGTAATCCCGTCGGCAAAATTCGGCAAATAATTAATATAAATAATTATTAGGATTGTAAAAGCTGAAAAAATATTTTGATATTTATGTACTTTTAATTCAAGGTTTTTGTTAATTCTTTATTGAAAACATAAAACATATTCGTTTTAAGAGAAGTATTGTCTAAAAAATTAAAAACAGTAACAGAGAAATCATTAAATATTTTTTGTTAATATTTTATACATTTATTTATTTATTGTATTGTTTAACAGTCTACGAATGCGAGAAATGCATACAAATTCTAAGTGAATAAAATGTTTACTTGCAGAATTCAGTTATCTTTATGCCCTTATTTTAATCAAAACAAATGTTTTCTTCAAAATTTGTAAACAACTAAATTCTTTTCTGCTGAATGTTTAACAGTAAACCTCATTCTGTATTATAATAATATGTCTTTATTTTTATTGTTAACATGCATAATCTGCAGAACTCTTTACAAGCAACTCTCCTGAAATAATCAACTTACTAACGTAACGTCCATTTTTGTGCTGTTGTTTAATATACTTCAGAAATTATTAGTGAAATTTATAAAACATGCTGGAATATCACTAAAAAACACTGACATTATTTAATAAACTTCAAACAACCTAAATTTTATAAAATATTTGTAACTTTTTCTTAATAATATGATAATTAATAATAACTTTTTCTTAAAATTCCGTATTGATTTAATTCATTAAATGTGTTTGGCGGTTCTGTCTAACAAAAGTATCACTTTATAATATATGCCTATAATGTACGATATATAATGCACAGCTTAGAAATTTTTTCCATATTGCTGACATCACTGATTTTGAATGTAGACCCATACTTTCAAATCGATTTAAACTGTCATGGCATATTAAATAAGTTCATTATGTATGTACATAATATTTTAATTGTAATATTATATTGGATATGCAAATATAATTGATTAAATATTTCGCGACTTAATAAAGAAAAGTTTTGTGAAGAATTCTTATAATTGAATTCTCTACTCTTCTTAAATAACTTGAATTTATTCAAACTGATCAAAAATTAAAATAACAATGGATATACAAATTACATTTAAGCTTATACTTCAATAATCTATTCTAATAAAACACTTTAGGCACGTTAATTATATATTTTAATTGTGACACTAAGAAAATAAATAAATTGTTTGAATTATTTTATTACTGATGACAACGTTGAGGACCAAGTTTGTATGCTAATATTTAAGGAAATATAAGATATTGGCGTTTTCTTTTGTAGCATTTGTATCAATTGTATTAATAATTTCGCATGAAAAATGCATGGTGTCCATTTATATTATTTATTCTCATTATTTATCGCAATTTTGATTATTTAGTTATAATTTTGCCATATCATGCAACGATGTTTTTCAGGTTATCTTATCAAAATTATAAAAAAAAATATATATATTTCAATTTTATGCAACTCATTTACCTTCTTATTTTTTACTAGATACATATTACTATAAGCTTCATAATTAATGGCATATTACAAAAAATGAATAGCAATACTGTTTAAATTATGGAATGATAATAATCCAAAATTATATAAAAATAATTTAGAAATGATTATGAAAAATCAAAATATAGAATGCTGTTTGAGGCAATAATTTTCATTTATATAAAGATTAAGTTTCCTTTATTTAATGCATCTTTTATTGCAAAAAAAATATTAAATAATTGTAGTGTTGTGAAAAAATAATATTGAAAACTTCAGGAGATGTCTATTTTAATTTTACAATCAAATCTTATAAGTTATTGTCTGCTTGAATTATTTACCGAAAATCCCATTTATTATTATAAGAGAATGATGAAGTGTGAAAACAGTTACTCATAAATGCATAAATTGTTAATTTGATAGCGTTTAATATGCATTAAATAATGTTAACAGCAATATTAACTCATTCGCCTGCTTGAACATGGTGTATGCTCCACAATATATAAGCTTAAAGAGCTGGAGACTACCTGGAGCTAGAGTCTGATACTTCTTAGCTAATAACAGCTTAGCTGTCAATGTGGCACTGCATTGGTGATCTGGCGCAATAGTAAGTATCCAGCTGATAGCTTTATTGTGAGTTTATTTATCTTCCAGTATTTTATAGTTTTCTGAATATCGAAGTAATTGCAATTTACAGATATCTTCATAGTCAGGTTTCAACAAAATTATTTTCGAAAGGTTTTATACATAATTATTTAATGTTACAGAGCTTAGAGAAATCAACTATTCTAAGGAAAGCAGAAAATAAATTTTATTACACCCATAGCATTTCAGGAACATGTGAAAGATGAATTTACACGTATCACAACTTCCAATCAAACCTTCATTTGAATAGGGTAATTTGAAGGCATCACGATTGTGAAACGGATTAAAGAAGTGATCGAAAACATCATAGTCATCCCGATAGTTGCTAGATATACGTTTGGCATTGATTTCAATTTATCTATTTAACTTTCGATGTCCTTATATGCATTCATTACTGTGTTTCGTCATGACCTGGTAAGCAAAGAGCTTAAAATAGCTGCTCAATCCATTAACTATGCGATTCAATTCAGATGTATGTAAATGTTGCAGAGTATTTCTGCTCTGTGTGAGTTCAAACGAATTTGTGGCTCATTTGGAAATATCTTTGCTAGTCAATATACATTTTATACCATCGGTGATGAAAATTTTATGAATAGTGTTCAAATCTTTCCAGTTCAATTAATAAACGGATTCTATCGACAGAGGATAGACCATTTCCTTTCAAAAAATATGTTGGATAGATTTATCCAAGGATGAATTCCTTTTCATTGGATTTAAAACGGCATTGCTTTTATTTTGTTTTTATATTGACCAATTTTGGCTGCTCTTAATTTTATTAAGAAATAAAAGCAATTTTTTTGTCTGCCTTTATTATTTAATTTAAGATAATACTGCTTTAAAAATGTAAATTTGTTTTATGCATAGTTATCATATGTTTATATAAAAGACAATTTTAAGAAATTTCTTTTAAGGATTTAAAAAATCTTTCAACATAATAATTTTTTTTACATGGTTGTCAATTAATTATTAAATTCAACTATTTTTTTATTCACAGAATTCATTAATCAAAATTATGTATTTAAACTAATTGTTAACATTGTTTTTTTATGATTAATATCTTAATAAAGTACATGTTTTTTTAAAAAGTTGCATTTCTATTAATTATAATAAATCTTGAATATCACTTATAAATTTTTTAAATTTAAAATAGTTTGTACCTTTATTAAGAAATACCATTGCTTTATATAACATTCCACAAATCCTAGGTATACCGAACTATTTATAAGTTTACTTTTTTACTATAAATTACCATATAATTCATATTGATAATTTTAGATAAAAATTATTATTTTTTAAATAACAATCTTGTTATTCAAAAACACATACGATTGTTATTTATAAACACGATGTTGATAAATTGTTGTTATACATAAACACATAAGATACTGATGTACAAATGTTTGCCATATAAGTACATCAGTATCTGATTTTTAATAAAATATGACAAACAAAAGTTTAAATAAACATTTTGATACAAATTATATATTAATAAATTCTTGAAAAATTACCAACAATATAATTCTGAAAGTTACAGAGTCATAGAAGTGCAGATTATCCAAGTCATTCTGCACTCAAAACAGAAAATGATTTATAATAAATTTTTATATAATTTTATTTATTGTAAAGTTTTACTTTTGTTTTGTTTAAATATTTCTGAAAAAATGATAAGTGAATTAATTTCCATAATATTTGTCCTTAGAAGCTAAAATTATGTATTTACATTTTCTAACTTATTTTTATATTTAAGTATAATTATAATGCTGGTTTATTTAGAAAGTTGTGCATTTGAGGTTACGTCATTCTCATTTGAAAAGATTAAGATGCATCATTAACTAGGTTGAACTAGAGGAATCCTAATGCAGTGTTCCCACATTGTATCACAAAAATTGAAAATAATCTTTTGCTACCTTGGGAAAACTCTAAATGGCTACCCTGAAGTGTCAAAACTGTTTGAACTTTTGCATTCTAAATTGATTTTTTTCTGATTATCTCTATTTGATTCTGCATTTTTTAATCTGCGATTAAATCATGCATATCCCTGGCATGGATTTAATATATTTTTTATTTCGACTATAAAGTTTTGCTTCAGCCCTTGATACTAACAAAATGGTACATTTTTATTTCTTATGTAAATAAGTAATAGCTTTCGTAGCAATTACATTATAAAAAAATTAGTATATTTTCAATAAATAAAACATATTCTTGTAGTTAAATTTGAGCATATTTTAATCCATACAAATGATGTCACAGTAAATACTAAAAGTGTGGGTCATTCTATTATTTATGTCAACAAGAGGTCCATTTCGGTGTTAATGGCAGTATGACCTCTTTATTTTATCAGTTCACTTCAACTTTTACATCGTATACAGGAAATAATAAACTTTTTGCAGTTGTTGATAGATTCCATTCGGAACTCGAGGTTGGCTAAATAATCTCAGCATTTATTATTTGGCAGATTAAAGTAAAAGTTTTTTATGCTCTATTAGCTCGGAAATCTAACTTCCTAAATCTACTCCACAATTCTAATAAGGTGCCGAAAATAATAATTTCAGTTTCAGAGTGTGAATGTTGTTAAAAATATTTTTTACCAGTTCCTTTCACGTCAACCTAATTTTCTGTTACACTGTAACAGGAAATTAAAGTAAACAGTATTAAAGAAAAGTTTTTGGATAAACAAATATTTATTTCCATCAACACTACAAGAACTACTCAAGTTTGAAAAATTATATTTAGAAGACATCAATATCTTGTTTTATATTTTTGAAAGAAAATATTTCCTTTTATAAGATGTATTGGGAAAATAAGAAGTACTAAAATACCATTCAATTATTTATTTTTTTAAAAGTAAGTTTCCAATGCTTGATTTTTCTTTTAAAGTATCGTTCAAAAATCGTATTGAAAGTTAGTTTCTGTTTCTTTGAAATCTCAGAATGTGTATATTTGCTTTTTATCAACAATTTTATATATTTTTGTATTTCATTTTGTATAGGATCCACTAAGAAATCAGATCTGTACAAATATCTTACGGTTCTTATTTTATCAAAGACATTTGATATGGAATATAATTTATAACTAAGCTTACTTAAATATTTTTGTTTTGAAATGCCATATTTTATAAAATAATCGTGCTTTAGATTGCAGAATGATTCACAAGTTAGATGTTGAAGTAAAATGCGATAAAAAAAACTATTGGTTGAAGAAATATACAGTTTACAGATTACTATTCATTGCAATATGGAATTTTGTTTAAAACAAAAACAACAGCAATAAAATAGTTTAAAAACTCGAACGTAGAGGCAACCCTACTTTTGCGAGAGGACAAAAAAAAGCATTTCTAAAATGACACAATTATGTCATCTGAGTGTCGGCTGAAAATATACAATTTATCTTCAATCATATTATAATATTCAGTACATTCCAATATCCATTCATGTTCACATCATATCAAGGAGAATAGTTGTCATTTGGTAAGCATTTTTTACGTTTCTTACGTATTTCAGGCAATCTTGAATTGTGTTTACGCAAAGATATTTTTATTTAGTCAACCTTTTACATTTATATTTATATTTATATTTATATTTATATATATATATTATATCAACTTATTATAAAAAATTAATTGAATACATTTGTAGTTCGTTTTTTCGTAATGAATTACATTAGATATAAAAAAATAATAAACATACAATTATTCTAAATATATCAATAATTAAGTTTTCAATCCTTTATCAAATAAAAATAATGTATACTCTCTTTATTCACCCAGCATGTGCACACCTTAATGCAGCCTTCTTTTAAATAGTGTTTTATATATGTCAAAATAAGCATTATTTTATAAATATGTTTCTGTAAAGTTTACTAGTGTATTTCAGGAAATTTTCACCTGTAAAGTTTACTAGTGTATTTCAGAAAATTTTCACCTGTAAAGTTTACTAGTGTATTTCAGAAAATTTTCACCTGTAAAGTTTACTAGTGTATTTCAGAAAATTTTCAGTGTATTTCACCTGTAAAGTTTACTAGTGTATTTCACCTGTAAAGTTTACTAGTGTATTTCAGAAAATTTTCACCTGTAAAGTTTACTAGTGTATTTCAGAAAATTTTCACCTGTAAAGTTTACTAGTGTATTTCAGGAAATTTTCACCTGTAAAGTTTACTAGCGTATTTCAATAGGAAATTTACACACCTATATTTAAATTTTTCTTATAACGCAAAGGTGCCAGCCATCTTAAGTTAGGCTAAGATAATATATGCAACATAAAAAACATTATATATAAAAATACTGAGAATTACGAATTTGAACATTCAATGAGATATAAAGCAGATGTATAGTTATACATAATAAATAGAAAAAATATTCCTATTTTATCATCCCTCTTATAATATCTATATCAAGTACGCCAAAATCTTTCAGAAATTATGCAGAGGGCCAAATTACATTCGTAAAATATATCCTACATATGTATAAGCGTAATAATTATCAATTTAATATTGTTAAATAATTATAGTGTTTAAAAATAATTTAAATCAGCTATAAAATAAAATTAATTTTTATGGAAAATTTTTCTTTGAAATAAAAATGTAAAGTAAATTACATTTTTATTTCAAAGAAAAAGTTTCAGTGAATACAGTGAATTCAAATACAGTGAATGATTTTAACAGTATTAATATGGTCTAAATTTATAATGAGTTTAAGGTACTAAAACGCCTTTTCAGTGATATGCAGTTGCTAACCTTTAGATTTGCAATACATGTTTTGAAACAGAATATTTCAGATCAAAATGGTCTGTTATTTTACTTTTAAAGATAAACATTGTTAATTGTTAAACTTGGGTTTCTATTAAAATTTTATCAATGATTTAGGTTTGTGATTATCATTCCTCTCTTGTAATTGCTAATGTTTCATTCTCTATAAATTATCAGATTTGGATAATTTATCAATAAAGCTGAAATCAAAGCTAGGGATGAAATATCAAATAAGCAGTGCATGAATTCAAAATTCGTTAGCAATGGAGACATCCATAGAAATTAAGGAATTATATCAGAAAACAACAAATGCATTTATCTATGGAGTTTTGATATGAGTTCTAAAATTAAGCAAATATGCATTCAAATAAATGTAACAAGTTAAAGCAATTATTACATAAAACTTGCAGAATCATATTCGTGAAGATGCTACAATGAAAACATTAGGTAATTATGTAAATTACTATTTACTTTTATGTATTTAATATTTTTAATTTTATTTGTCCTCGAAATTGTTTAATCTATGTCTTTCATTTTGCTAATTGCTTTTCGCTGTAAAATTTGCCAAATGAAGTACATAAAATATGTTAAAATAAAAATACCACCTATTTATGTTTTTTTTTTCAGCTACAAAACATAAATTTTAAGAGTGGAACTTGTGCAGAAATTTTTCCATTTATAATGAACTATAATAATTATTTTTCGGTCAACTATTGTTCTCATTTAAGCCATAATCAATTTTCCTCATTAAATGTACAAATAATAAAGATTTAAAATTATATTTTAAAGATTTAAATTAGTTTGAGTGATTTTAATTATTAAAATATTCAAATTTATTTTTTAATTGTTTCTTATGTTTAATCATAGAGACAACTTTTCCATAATTAAATATTTACTTTATTTTCATTTTTTTTTATAATTTATCTTAAAAATGTATATTAATAACTAATATTACAGTATAATAAATACGTACATTAATAATGTAGTTAAAAGATTTATAGAGTGAGAGCTAAATAATTTTTTATGATGTTATATAAAAAAGATTAATTTTCAGTTATATAAAATATTAAGCTTGATAATAAACTATTATTTATTGACTGTAATATGTATCATATATAAATTGTTCACTAACTCAAACATAAGATACAATATATAGAGAATCACATAATTATCTCCATCTCTTACTTTAAAATTAATGTTAAATAACCTATCGTAGATGGTACGTATCATTAGCAGATCGAGTCGGCATGTATAGTATCTTAAAAGCATTCGAAAACTTGATTGAGTATGGATATCACTGTATTGATACTCAACCTCGACCTCTCAATCAGTTATAAGTTGTTGCCATGTGCAAATATTAATGTAAATGCTAACTTAATCACGTTGACGAGAATTGATGATCAACTCCATTTGGCAAAACGAAAAATTTGTGGCTGTTTTTTAGTGATATTCAATGTCGACGCTAGATGTCTTTAAGTGTATGTTACTTTTTTTTAACGTATTTGAATTCATTTTTTTAGTTAAGGAAGGATGTACAACAGTTAATTTCAACAGTTATTTAATAGTGTTTCACGACTTCGCAGCTAGGTGGAGTGTAATGCAAAGTCGATTTAATTCTTCGGATAAAAAAAAAAAAAATAGCAGTTGATTTCAGAAGTTATTTATAGACGCTAAGTGGAATTTAATGTCAGTCTATTCAATTCTTCAGATAGCAAAGATTTAATTAAAAGTTAATTTTATTTAAATATAAAATATCTATATTTAAAATAATATATTCTTTGCTTATAATTCCTTTTAAAAAAAATTATTTAATCTTGTTGTTTTTATCATAAATATTTTATTTTATTTATTTAATCAACATATTAACTGTCATTAATTACAACCACGAATTTTATGTCAGAATAATTTTCTTTTAATATAAAATTTTAAAAAAAGTATATAAATTAAAATGCGTTTATTTAATAATTTTAGTCCAGTGCATTGAATTAGAACCAGTATATTAAATCAGTTACCTGAACTTTATTGAATCTATTCAACACCCACATAACCTCTGTGTGAGCTGCACATGCTAATTGTTCTGGATATTAACAGTAGCTCATATGGATGTGACTCGACGGTGTATAATAGATGACTAAGTCACGGAATTTGCTGATAATTTAAATATTAGATGATTTTAATCAATTATTTCAACAGATTGAAATTAAACTCATTTTTAATAAATTCTAAAAAAAAAAATTAATTATAGTAGGAAATACTAAAATATGGATTTTCATTACTTTACTTTATTTTCATCTTTCAATAAATCCTTTTTTTTACTTTATTTCCTCAACATAATCGTTATTTTTCTATTCCTTCTATTAGTCCACACTCTCCCTATATATATCTTGTGCTCAAATTTTCAATCTTTCATTAAACACTTTTTATTCATTCATTCAAGTTCAAATGCATTTTTTTAAACTTTTAGTGGATGACACTCGATGTTAATACAGTTTTTTTTCAAACATTAATTCAATATTTAAATTTAATTCATTAATTTTAGTTTTTTTTTAGATTTAAGATGGCGCCAGATAAACTTAAAAAATTGACTTTTATAAAGGACTTTCTACAATATTTTTTTTTATATTACTTGTTTTATTTCTAGACTATGTTTGATTAATAAACACTTGAATATCATATATTTATTATGTCCTGAATTTTGCTCTAGTGGCTCCATAAACTGTTTTACACCACAATGGTATTTCTTGAATTCAGTCAAAATTTTAAGCACGAACCCTTATTTTATTATTATTTTTTGCTTATTGATAAATAATATAATTTTTTTATCAATTACGCTGACCTATATATAGATGTCTTTTTTTAGGAAATATTATAATATTAAAAAAAGAAAGAACATTTTGTGTTGATATTTTTTATCTTGATCATTCTTTAAAAAAATAGATAAAAATAATGTTTATTAAATATATAGATTTTCTCTTGGATTTTTATTTGAGTAATATTTTTTACACTGTGTAATCCAAATTTTATGACAAATCATTTGTTTACGTCAATTTCTTTTTTGTACTTACCAGTGTAATTCATTAATGCATGATGTTGCTTTGTAAAATCTTCAATTTTGAAATAAATAATGCATTGTTTTAATAAATATATTTATCAACGAATGGTTAAAAATCTTAAATACATACATTAAGAAAAAAATTTAAAACTCGATGAGTATATATATATATATATATATATATATCCAGAAAGGATAATAAACTTAAGACAACTCAGAAAAAACTTTAAATATTCTTATTTTTATTTTGATGTAAATTAATACATTCTTATAAAACGAAAAGAAACAGAATCAAAATAACAGAATTTGTAACAATTTTGCTGTAGTTTTATTTGTAAAATAATTTTATTAGATAAATAGATTTTCTTTTAGATTTCTAACTGTGTAATATGTGTTAAACTTTGTACCCTAATTTTATAAGTAATCATTTATTACCAGTTTATTTTTGTACTTACCAGTGTAATTCATTAATACATTATCATATTCAGTCTTATTTATAAGAAACGTGTTTTCCTAGCAATAATTTTAAATTGCTTTGCTGCAATTGATCTGAAAATGACAATTTTTATTCTTAAGTATGCATGAGTTTTTGACGTTGTACAAGCTATAAGTACATTTTACCCCATTTTTTTTTACTCACTAATATTCACCTTTCAAAAACACAGCATAAGTTCCTAAACTATTGAAATATCATCCAGTAAATATTTTTTTTAAAGAAATATTATTCTTTAAAAAG
This sequence comes from Caerostris darwini, assembly GCA_021605075.1. NCBI lineage: Eukaryota > Metazoa > Arthropoda > Arachnida > Araneae > Araneidae > Caerostris > Caerostris darwini. The sequence continues at coordinate 116,002 of BPLQ01008261.1, forward strand.
AATTATCAAATTATTTATATTATATAATAAAATAATTTTACTAAATATGTAAATTTTTTTTCTAGATTTCTATTTAGTTAATATTTATTATAATGTGCACCCTATTTTTAAATTAATCATTCATTTTCATCAATTTTTTTTGTAATTACCAGTGTAATTCATTAATACATGATGTTGCTTTGTAAAAACATAAACTTTGCAGTAAATAATGCGTTGTTTTAAGAAATATATTTATCAAAGATGGGAAATTTTTTTTTACAAATACACAGGCTAAGAAAGAATTAAAACTCAGTAAGAGGATTTAAATATTCTTATATTTATTATCCATATGAATTAATCCTTTCTTATAACAATAAAAGAAACATTAATCAAAATAACATCATTTGTAACATTATTGTTGTAATTTTGTATCTGCTTTATAAGCTTCTTGTGTCAATTCGACTAATGAATGGGGTATGCTTAAGCGGTAGAAATTGTGTTTTAAATAGCAGTGAATTAATCCTAATTGGATTTTGTTCAGATCTTGTGGACAATTCAGAAATACTTTTTCCGTGGAAGCTTTTATTTCGGATATTTCATCAAATCAGTTTGGATTGTTCTTTTGTCCATACACAAATGAAGTTGAGGATGCTTTCGCATGTATTGTTAGGGAAACTATCATTTAATTATAGCAATAGTAGACAGAATTGAAAAATATTTGCTGTTCTTCAAAGGTTAAACCGGGCATTGAGGATTAATTGACTATAGTTCGATCATTTATGTATTTTTTTTTATTTAATTTGTTCAGTTTGAGGGACATAAGGTGAAAATAAATGTAATTCTTGTTGTAAGATAAGTCCATGAATTTTTCAGACATTATAAAAAGTATTTTTGTATAAATAAAAAAAAGTATATATGTAGTCTCCGTATGGAAATTGTTATTTTTTAAAAAATTGTCTAATTATCAATTGTTAAGAACCTTACAAAATATGTAATAAAATAAAGTTTACTTAAAGGCAAAAAAGGAAATACGACATTTCAATATTTCTTAACTAGACAATTAAAGTGCAGGAGTTTTCAGGTTGGAATCCACTGACAGCGTCTGTAGCAGTCACTGTTTTTAGAATGGAAGATAATTGATGGCGATTGTGACTGTGTAAACATGGTGGTACAAGTTACATGGTGGTACGAGTATGATAGCAGGTTAACTCCCATAAATGCAGCAGTTATCACTAAATGTCTCCATTGGTGATCTGCTGATAGCATATATCAATGGAATACGCGAACACACCAATTTTCGAAAAAAAAAAAAAACATTTTAATGGCCCTTTGTTTTAGTCCATTTGGAAGGACTATTGTTTCATAATGGGTTTTTTTTTTTTTTTTTTTTTTTTTTTTTTAATTCTTAATGCTAGGTAAGACCATGAAATTTTCAAATATTAAAAAATTATTTTTCTACAAATAAAAAAAATAATTAAATAGACCACATATGGAAATTATTAATTTTTAAGATTGTCAAGAACTATTATGTAATGTAAAAAGTTTACTTAAATGCAGAAAAGGAAACAAAATGACATTTCAGTATTTTTTAACGTGAGTCACTTCAGCCAGGAGTTCTCAAGTTGGAATCATCTGACAGCGTCTATAACAGTCACTGTTTTCAGAAACGAAGAGTCTTGATGGTGGTTGTGAACGATACATTTAAAATATTTTGCATCAATTATCAAGCTACATGGTGGGGACTGGGTACCGGATTGTCTCCCATAAAAGAAACATTTGTCACTGAGAGTCTCCTCTGATAGACTGCTGGTAGCATTTATCAATGGAACACAAGACCCATCAATTTTCAAAAACATTTCTGTTTGCAGGACCCCTAACTATTAAGACAGTAAAACCTCATTACGCTGTTAAAAGTTGAACGATATTTAAAACAATGAATTTGGAATCCTGTTCCTTGACCAAAAGTATTAAGTGATAGCAACACACACTCAAACAATTATCAAAGACGTATTCTCAGAAGAAGAAGGGATTTTTCACTATGCTATAGGTAGAATTAAAAGGATGTCTGTGCTAGTATTTCTAGTAACTGGAGTGTATAAAGTCTAGTGAATAGTATCTAGTCACTATAGAATACTATTAAGTTTAGTGAATATTTTAATATAACCGTTCATTAGATATATACTCGCATAAGGCACTGTAAAAAGGATGAGAAAAAATACTGTCGAATGTACCATTAATATACGTTCATAAGTAAAATATTAAAAAGCTGGATTCCAATTACCATAAAGGGTATTGTAAATATTGCATTGTATGTATTTTTTGATTGAACATCGTTGAATCTTATATTCTACATGAGCAGCTTATAACGAGAGACAAGGGAAAAACTGTTAAAACTGTTAATATGAACAAGTGTTCTGATAACCTGAAATTTGACCGATAGATTTATATACAAGATACCATGACTATCATTGAGTCGATTCTGAGAGCAGTGACTGTAATGGACTGCTATAGTGGATTCGAACCTTGGCCTTCTGGAACACTGCTACGTATGTTACAAAGAGAGTCTAAGATCTTGTATCTAAGTGTCTAAGAGCTTGAAAAGTGTGTTTGGTAATTTAAATAAGGAGAACCATTTTGGTAAGTCAACGTTTATTCCTGAATGTATGACAATATAGAACAATTCAATGCAGGAATGCCTTATATCCTTTTAATCTAAAAAGACTTACGCCTTACTATTTTCAAGTTGCTTATAGTTTAAGAAACATGGACATTTAACAAGTTTCGAATTGACTCACTTAATTTAGAAATCAGGATAGACAAATGATTTTACAATTGTGCATTTCCTGGTGCCAGTGTATGTATAAGCCGCAGAAGAAAAATATTTTCTCGAATTAAATTATATTATTATAAGAAAATAAATTTAAAAAATATATATATATTATTTTTTTCAATTTTAATAAAGATTCTTAAGATGCTTTATTTTAATTTAATTTAATTTTCGCCAAATTGTAAATGTTTTTTTTTAGAAAATTAAATTTTTAATTTAACCTTAAAAAGGATTTTAATGAAAATTGCTAATGACATTTTAAACATATTTTTAAAATAAATTATTATTTGAAGAGCGCTATTTTTTTTTTACCCCAAAATATTCAGCTTTAAGTAGAAACGTTATTGTCATTTCCATAAATTATAGTTTTCTTACAAATAATTAATTTTAAGAATAGTTAAATTATTATAAAATTATAGAATAATTAATAATACAATTATAGTTAAAACATCAATTTTTTTTTGCTGTTTTAACTATAAGATACATTTTTATGAATCGCAAATAAATTTAAGACAGGTATTTCATCTAAAAAAACTAATATTAAAACCTAAGTAATAATTTAATCAAACATATTACTATAATTACACATTATTAAATAATCAAACGTTGTTAAATCCTTTTTTCTTAACTTGAAACAAAGGAAAAATATATTCTTTTACAAATTTAATTTATTTCGAAAGTAATTTTTTTTCACATCTTTATACAGATTTTTTTTTCCTTTTAATTCATTTATTTCATGCCTGTAACGAAATTTGACATTTTTAATGTGTCTAT
>BPLQ01008262.1:0-31770 GCA_021605075.1 Caerostris darwini
AAACTTATTTATAATACACTCCAGGCTTAAAAAGTATATGTTAAATACTAAAAAAATAAAATAAAGATAAAGATAAATAATAATAATGTGAAAACGTAACAGTCAGTCATAGACCATCTGTGCGTTAAACAGCTGCCACCAGACAGATGCAATGGCAATATTAAAACTACAAACTGCATAAATAAATTACAAAGTATAAATTCATTAAATTAAATTTTATTCTTTTAAATTTTAAAAAGTTTATTAATAATTTCATTAGCAACTATTTATGCATTGAATATTGCACTTAATAGCTCACTTAATGCTTCTTGAATATTGCACTTAATAGCTCACTTAATGCTTATTGAATATTGCACTCTATATAATTCTTTATAGAGTTTACATATTTTGCATACATTATGTATCAATCTAATATTTTTATGAAACAAATTTTATATATTTCTAGCAAAATTTTTTTTTAAATAAATATCCTAAATATTTAAAATTCTTGATTCTACAAGCTCTATTTTCATTCTATATATTGCCATTTTAATGAATAATTTAAAAAATATTTTATATTTTTAACAAGATTAACTTTTAATTTTTATTACTCATTGTTACTAAATTTAAAAAAACAATACTCATTGAATTCCAGCTTATAAAAATATTTTCGTGCACATAAACATATAATTTTTTGTATGAATAATCACTGTCATGAAATTGAATTCCAAATTATTTTAGTTTAAATTCTCATTTCTTTTATTATATTTATTTTAGGTCTGAAATATGAAGCAAATCTTTTGGTATTATTTCTTTTGTATTTTGACTGATGTGGCAGGATTTATTTTGCGAACTGTTTTAGTTTTCTTGCATGGCAGCAAAGGAAAAATCGTTCCATCTGCAGACAATCCTCTTCTTCTAAAATCAGCTACACAATTAGCTCAGGAAATAAGAAATGGCGAAGTAAGTTTGTTTTTCTACTCGTTTTTCATTTTTTCACATTTTTTTTTTTGTCAATCTTTCTATATTTTCTCTCATTTCTTTTTCTTTCGTAATTTTTGTGTGCCATTCTTTCTTTTTTTATTACATATTATATTCGTCATTTTAATTCTTTCTTCTCTTCCTGTTTATATTATACCAAGGTTTTAAAATTTTGTTTTTCTCTTCTAACATTCATCTTTTTTATTCTTTTTTCTTCTTGCCTTCGTCTTTTATATTATTTCTTTCTTTATGTTCTTATAACTTATGTTCTTATGTTTCGTCTTATGTTCATCTTTTATATTCTTTCTTTTATTCTACATGTTATGTTTTTCATTTAAATTCTTCCTTCTTTTGCCATTCTTATTATACCTGCCTTAATTTTTTTTGTTTTTCTCTACTTCTAATATTCATGTTTTATATTTTTCTTTCTTTCATCTTATGATCGTCTTCTATTCTTTTTTCTCTTCTTTCTTTTTTTCTACATGATAAGTTCCTTATTTATATTCTTCCTGCTTTTCCCTTTCATATTATGCTTATATTTCTTTTTCCTCTTTTAATATTTACTTTTTATATTCTTCTTTTTTTTCTTTTCTTCTTAGGTTCGTCTTCTATATTCATTTTTTTTCTTTTTCCCTCTTTTTATATTATTCTTTTCTTTTCTACTTATTAAGTTCGTCATTTATATTTTTCCCATTTTCCCCTTTCTTATTATGCTTATCTTTTAGTTTTTTTTTTTTTTCCTCTTTTAATATTCACCTTTTATATGCTTTTTTTTTTCTCTTTTTCTTGTTAGATTCGTATTCTATAATCTTTTATTTTCTCCCCTTTTATATTTTTCTTTCTTTTTTTCTGCATGTTAAGTTCGTCATTTATATTCTTCCTGGTTTTCCCTTTCATATTATGCCTATTTTTTTTTCTCTTTTAATATTTACTTTTTATATTCTTCTTTTTTTCTTTTTTCTTCTCACATTCGTCTTCTATATTCTTTTTCTTTTTTTTCCCTTCTTTCATATTCTTCTTCCTTTTTTCTACGTATCAAGTTCGTCATTTATATTCTATATTTATATTATATTATTTATTATAAATATTTTATATATTTAGTATATTATTTATATTTTTTATCTATTTTATATTATTTCTATATATTAGAAGAAAAAGAAAAGTTCTTATGTTCGTCTTCTATATTCTTTTTTCTTTTCTCATTCTTTCATATTCTTCTTTCTAGATATCAAGATTGTCATTTATATTCTTCCTATTTTTCCCTTTTTTTTATTATGCCTTTTATTTTTTTTCCTCTTTTAATATTTACCTTTTAAATTCTTCTTTTTTTTTTTCTTTTTCTTTAACGTTCGTCTTCTATGTCTTTTTTTTTCTTTCCCCCTTCTTTCCGTTTCTTTTTCCTACATATTAAGTTCATTATTTATATTCTTCCTGTTTTCCCTTTCTTATTATGCCTATCTTTTATTTTTTTCCTCTTTTGATATTTACCTTTTAAATTCTTCTTTTTCTTCTTACGTTCGTCTTCCATATTTTATTTTTTTTCCTTTTCCCCTTCTTTCAGTTTCTTTTTACTGCATATTAAATGACATGTAACAACTAAATGCTATTAATTGGCCAATAAGTATAGGATTATTTATTTCGTCATGCACTTAACTTTACAGCAAATGCGTTGTTACAGTATGAAATAATGCTAAATCACTTGTATTCTTTTAGCTGAAGAGTGAAGATGTTGTTCAAGCCTATATAGACAGAATTAAAGAAGTTGAACCCTACATCCACGCTACGGCGGAAAAATGTTTCGAGGATGCTCTAGAGAAAGCAAAAGGCGTGGATTCCCTTGTTTCTTCTGGACAATACACGAAACAGCAGCTTGCTGATGAAAAGCCTTTTCTTGGAGTGCCTATTTCTATCAAGGCCTTACTTCTTGTCAAAGGTAGGTTTAAAAGCAAAATAATATTTAAAAAAGCACCATTTGCCTAAAAAACTGTTTATCGTATTAAAAAAAATTCTGTACATTTTATTAAAAACCTAACTTTAGAAAACTGTAAATGTATTGGAGTCTTTGCTAATTAATATCACTTTCTTTTATTCTATCAAACTTTTCAATGAAAGATACTAATGCAATAATTGTTTCAATAAATATCACTGCTGTTATCTTTTAAGACATAGATAATTTCTAGTTCAAATATTCCTGTTGTATCTATATGTTTCTTAAATGAATGAATCTATTTTTAATATAGCTGCGTTAAACAATTAAATTAGATTCAAAGTCTTGTATTACTAAAAGTAAATTGTGTGAAATCTGATTACCATATTCGATTAACCATATTCAATTCATCGGCATTGTAGATTCATTATCGCCATTCGTAGTTATTTACATTGTAGATTCATTGTTACCATTCATAGTCATTGACATTGTAGATCCATTGTCACCATACATTGTCCTTGCCATTGTCCCCATTCATAGTCATTGGCACTGTGGATTCATAATCATCATACGGCCAGATGGCCAATTGGCTAGCACTCTATTCGGTGGTACCATAGGCTTCAGGTTCGAAATCTTGCGGTGCCATGGATGTTTGTTGGTGATTCGGAATCCATGTTAAATTGTAGATCCTGGTCTAATTCGCCTAAAATGTTCACAAAATGACAGTAGAGCGACAAATTAAACCATAGTCACCATTCATCGACAATGTAGCTTCATAGTCATCGACAATGTAGGTTCATAGTCACTATTCCTAGTCATTGCCATTGTGGACTCATACTTAATGGCAAAGTGGATTCATACTCACCATTCATAGTCATTGATATTGTGCATTCATAGTCACCATTCATAGTCATTGACATTGTGGATTCATAGTCACCCTTCATAGTCATTGACATTATGGACTCGTATTCACCATTCATAGTCATTGACAAAGTGGATTCATAGTCATCGAGAAAATATTTTCATATGTACCTCTCAATAGAATGACGAAATAAAATTTAATTAGATCTATGGTAATGGTTTTAGTCCTAGTTTTAGATTAATATCTAATTCTAAACTTAAAAAAGGTTTTGAAAATGTCTACTAATGTCAGTATTTCTCATATAAGTCACACGTTTATAACGTTAAATACATCAACATGTTAAATGTTTAGATAATTTTTTTTTCACATTAATAATCTAAAAACATTTTTATTTATTTGTTTGTAAGACATTGCATTCGATTACGAGCACTTTTTGGATCATCTTCGTTCGTATTGAAATGTTTCTCCATTCCAGGTGTTCGAAGTACAGCTGGTTACGAACCTTACTCTCACCTGATCGCCCCCGAGGATGCCCAAGCTGTTGACCTGATGAAGAACGCTGGAGCCATTGTCATCACCACCACCAATGTTCCAGAAATGGCATTGAATATAGATACCGCGAACAGACTGTATGGAGCGACTAAAACCCATATGATACTAACAGATCAAGCGGTGGCAGTTCTGGTACGGATAGAATTTTAACGATGTTGCAAAACATTTAGCTATATTGAGATTGTAATAGAGGTGCCTGAATGGTCGAGTGTCTAGCTCTCTGTCCCACAGGTTTCGGGTTCGAATCCCGGCGGTGACATGAATGTTTGTAGTGGTTCGGAATCCACTTTAAACCGTAGATCCCAGTCTAGTATGATCGTAGAGCGTTTCGGAAGTGTTGCTACTCCGCGTCCATGGCTTATCTTCAACTTACACGCGTCCCCTGTGTAATGAAAAGTGAGTAACGTCTGTGCAGCTCTTGCCTTAAGGCATCCAAGACAGCTGTCTAAGTGTATGCCAGCTGCATTAGAAAAAAAAAAGATTGTAGTAGATGTGTCGTAGTTTGGTCTGTCCCACAGGTTTCGGGTTCAAATCCCGACGGTGCATTGGATGTTTGTAGTGGTTCGGCATCCACTTTAAACAGTAGGTCCCGGTCTAACAGGATCGTAGAGCGTTGCGGGGACATTGTTACTCCGCTCCGTGGCTTATCTTCAAGTTACACATGCCCCCTGGGTAACGCAAAGTGAGTAACGTCTGTGCAGCGCTTGCCTTAAGGCATCAAATACAGCTGTTTAAGTGTTTGCCAGCTGCCTTAGAAGAAAAAAGAGATTGTAGTAGATGTGTCGCAGTTTGGTTGGGTATGGTCTAGACGAGTTTCAAGTATAATAACACATTTATTGTGACACACACATATACGACCTTAATACCACAGAGAACTATAAACTTTATTTAACACACATGTATCATATTTAACTATATACACTAAAAGATGAGTGGAAGGATTCCACTAAATGCTATCAGGATGAGAGATTGTTATTTTGCGCCAGTTGCGCAGTAAATCCTCTTGGGTGGGAGGTTCATTATCTACTGAACTTTTCACCGGTATGACAAACTAAACTTGCGGGGCGCTCTTTCAGTGCGAGGGAGGAAACAAGGTTACAGGTGGAACCACGGTTGCAAGATTCCTTTTCTAATTATTCTATTCTAATAATTAGTCTTTGTGAGTCGGAATCCACGTAGGTCTTGGTCTAATACTACTGTAGAGCATTAGACGTAAGGCTGATAACCCTACTCCCGTAAAAGGAAAAACATTTCATGTTTCGAAATCTGCCAATAAGCAAAGGGCCTTGGGCTGTTGCACCATGGCTACACCATGGACTGCTGCGCCATTGATGATGATGACTAATTAGTCTCTCCACTAGAAACTGATGTGTGGCAGAAATTTCTCTTTCATATGTCTGTTAATAAAAGGTCTCCATATATCTATATATAAATATACAAATTCATATATCGATATATAAAAATAAATATATAAAATTTCATATATCTGTTAATAAATACTACTATTAAATTGAACAATTGAAAAATGTAATAAACAGCTTAAATAAAAATCCATATATAAATAAATAATATTATAGTATCCATATATAAATAAATAAATAAGAAAGCGAAAAAAAAATCTTAATTTGATATTTAGTTTCTTTTCCTAACCTCCCACACGCCTTGCTCTGCCTTTGGTACCACAGGCTTCAGGTTCGAATCCTGGCGGTGGCATAGATATTGGTGAGTGGTTTGAAATCCACGTTAAACTGTAGGTTCCGGTCAAATTAGCCAAAAGTGGGCACAAAATGACCGTAGAGAGAAAAATCAAAACTAAGCAGCTTTATAGGACATAACATAGGAATAAGTTTGATCATATTGAACGTTAAGTTCCTTTAAAAGCACAATATTGGATACCTTGTTGAAATTTCATAAAGAAATTATGTCCAGATTAAAAAAACAAAGAGAGTTAAGAAAATCGTAAGATACATAGTCCCATCTGACAGTCGTTGCTCAAAATGGCTTACAGGACGACGTAGAACAGGGGTGGACAACCCGAGGCGCATCTTGAACATTTTTCCGGCCAGTGAGATTTATCACAATTTTACAAAATATATTTATTTTATAATGGCCAAAAGAGTGGAAACCAATGTATTAAAAAATACATTATGTGTGCATCCCTATATTCAAAAATGAACTGCCGAAATTATGAGAAAAAAATAAACTTTGATTTTGAAATAATATTCTTGCGAATTTATGATAGATATTGCCTGTTTTATTGATGAGTTTATAGTTATGGCTTCGCAGAATAATTAAATTATATTCTGAGAACTCATGGTGCTCTCGCATCAATTTGCAAAAGCTAAGTGAAAAACTGGAGAAACAAATATCGCACTAATAAAATAAATATTTTTTAATGATTTCAATTTTTTTATCATTTATATTGATACATTTTTTATATTTAATTTTCAGTGTTGTATATTTTTTTTACAATGTGGGTTTAGTTTCATTATTATTATATTATCTATGTTTACATGTAAGAATAATAGTAAATACAAAAATAATAACTCATTGTGTTTCAATTTTTCACTTCAAAATAAATGTCTATAGTGAGTCTAAATATAATGTGGGGATATATAATTTTAGATGCGGCTCGCAGAGTTATGTTGCTTTTCCAAAGTAGCCCGCAAGATCATTTGGGTTGGCCACCCCTGGCGTAGAACGTCCTTTCGAAAACTCCTACTGTCGTATATATCTTCAATGAAACAATAGAGAGTTTTTGCATACCGTACGTTAGTTACCGTAGGACGTCCGTTAGCCTTTTCTCCCCAGCGCGTATGCTCATAGGGAATTATGTTTCCTATGAGCATGCGCGCTAGGGAGAAAAAGCTAATGGACGTCCTACGGTAACTAACGTACGGTATGCAAAAACTCTCTATTGACTGTTTAGGATAAGGTATTTCATGTTATCCATAGATATCTCATATTAACATCTATGGATATCTATGGACGTTTATAAACTTATCTATATCCTGAAGAATGTTCTATTTTTTAAATATTTTCCTTTACTTTGATTGGCTCTCTACGTACATTGATAAACCGATCAACTTGCACTGTAAATGCTGCTTGTTTACATAGGCAGTTTGTCGTTTTTGCTCTTTAAAGAACTTTTCTCTAGGATGTGTGTGTGTTTGATTAGAGGTTAGAATTATTATTAGGGTTATTTACCTTAATGTAAAATTAACTGAATCACTGTATAAAAGTTGACAACGTAAATATTTATTAGGAGATTATGTTTGTACTCAGAAAATGAGCTACTTTTCCTACAGAAAGAGGTTTGATAGCCAATTGGCTAGCACTGTGGTCTTTGGTATCCCAAGCTTCAGGTTGGAATCCTGGCGGTGATCTGGATGCTTGTTAGTGGTTCGGAATCCACATTAAAATGTAAATCCCGGTCTAATCAGCCTAAAGTGTGCAAAAAATTATCGTAAAGCAATAAAAAAAAACCAAATCTCCCAATCTAACCTATACCTCCGAAACGGCTTAAATAAAAATTGTAACTATTATAATATCCATATATAAATAAATAAATAAGAAAGCGAAAAAAAATCTTAATTTGATATTTAGTTTCTTTTCCTAACCTGCCACACGCCTTGCTCTGCCTTTGGTACCACAGGTTTAAGGTTCGAATCCTGGCGGTGGCATAGATATTGGTGAGTGGTTTGAAATCCACGTTAAACTGTAGGTTCCTGACAAATTAGCCAAAAGTGGGCACAAGCAAAAGTTTATAGCCAATTGGCTAGCGCTGTGGCCTTTGGTATCCCAAGCTTCGGGTTGGAACCCTGGCGGTGATCTGGATGCTTGTTAGTGGTAGATATTATTATTTCTTTAGATAGATATTATAGATTAGATATTATTTCTTTACTGAAGAAATAATATCAGAATTGACGACTTGTGCATGTTCAATATATTTTAAATTACATTATTATGACACTGCAAGTGAAATTCAAAATAAGTGGCAAATATTGTTCGTCTGGATGGGTGTTTTCATTTCTTACTTCGCTAAAATATTTAAGAATATTGTAATAATAAAGAACTGAAACATGGAACTGCTAGTTATTCAACCATTAAATACTTTTTTTTTAATCAAAATTAATATTTTCAGGTGGAGAAAGTGCTCTGATCGGAGCTGGAGGATCTGTTCTTGGAATAGGAAATGATCTTCTTGGAAGTGTCAGAATACCTGCTCATTTCACTGGAATATTTTCTCACAAGCCAACAAGAGGTACAATGAGATTATATATTGAAAATAAGAACTTCACAAATGTATACATTTACAAATATACTAATTTTTACTTTGCAAATATACTACAACAAAGACACAATTTCCAGATGACTTCAAATAATTAACATACGTGGAATATGAAAAAGTTTCACGAAACATGAATTTTTTTATAATTATTATTATCAATTTATTTTCAGCTTTCTTCATCTGCCTAGTCAAAATTATCCTTAAAAATGCGAGAGTTTATTTAGTTAATGCTTATATAAGGCGTTCACAATTAAAATATGGGTGTTTAGGATTCAATTATTAGAGCAGCATTTTTTTTCACACGAGAAGAGTTTTACCATTTCATTCCCAGGTGAGAGGAATGTATGTTATTTGAAAAGCATAAAATAACACCAAAACCCTCAAATTTCACGGCAGAAAACAATATTGTGGATAGTTATGTTACATACAATTAGTGTTTTGTACTAATGAGAACAATATGTCACTCAAATCTGATAGGAGATATTCGGCATCATGCATAATGAGCCTCAGAAAATTAGCGAATGTCTGTGCGACCTTCACATGTCGAAACACCTACAGATTGAATATGAACTATACCATGAGTTGTCCCATTATGATTGGCGAAAGACCACGAGCTGAGAAATGTCTACTCCAATATGAAATGGAGGAAGCTGACCGTCTTCTTGACGGATTGTCTTAAAAGGATTTTTTTTTTTTGGTGAAGAAGAGAGCGAATTCTAAGATGAGTCGATCAGAAGTGTAATTTTTGTTTTTTTCTCTGAAGTGACTGAATAGGCCGTAGATTCCAAAGTCAGCCTGTTTTAAAATTGAACCCCATGTAGTTCGTGTATCTCGCCGTGTGATAATTCAGACAAGACAATTAGATTCGATGTAGACTTGAGAACTCTAAAAATCACCGACCTCGAAGTGGATAGTGGTGATTTAATTGTGCACTTGTAATCAAATTTTATTTAAATTTTTAATAAACCAGAGTGCATTATTTGTATATATATATATATAGTAACATCAACAACATTTTCGTAGACATACTATTTAGAATATGGGAAATCGATTTATAAAGAAAAGAATGGTTTACATTTTCATGACTATGGGGAAAGTGGCACAAGATAATAAGCACAAGATTAAAAACAAGTAATATACAAAAAAAAATTTTTTTTAAGATAATTCCTACTTTTTTTCACTTTATTGCAGAAAGTCCTTTATAAATAATTTCCATTCATTTTTTAAAAATTTATCTGGACCCTGGTAGATATATGCAACATAAATCTAAAAAAACTAAAATTAATTAATTAACTTAAATTACTGAATCAATATTTTAAAAAACTGTATTAGCATCAAGTCTCACCCACTGCAAGTTCAAAAAAATGTATTTGAACTTGAGTGGATGAATAAAATGTATTTCATTAACGATTGAAAATTTGAACAAGATATATATAGGGAGAATGTGAGCTAATAGAAGGAATTGGAAAAGAAGCGTTCTACATTAATGGACATTTTAATGTAAAAATAATTATTGGCAATTACATTTGTTTTTTAACATTTAAAATTTGTATTCTCCAAAAATATAGAACAGTGGAACAGTACGAATTTGCCCTTAATAATCGAACATGAAAAAAATGTTGTTGCTTTACTTTTGAAAATTGGTGTGTAATAATGATGCAGTTTCATCTTCTAGGGCTCACTCCTAATTCAGGTTGTTTCCCTCCTGATTGGCTCTTTGATGAGCCAAAGCTCATGGATCCTGAGATATACAAACACGTAAGCGTGGGTCCCATGTGTAGATATGCAGAGGACTTAGTGACAAGTATGAAAATCCTATCATCTAAATCAGGCACAAAATTGAACTTCCAAAAGCAGGTAAAATTCTGGTTATAAGTAGTTTTGTTTGGTATTTTTGTTATATGGTATTCATATTTTAGTTATTATATGGTATGTTTGTTAGTAGTATTTATATGGTATGTTGTTTATATGGTAGTCAAGGTAGTTTATATGGTCTCGAACCAGAAATCTGTGGCACCGAGCTCCAGAGCACTGGTCTCTCGGCCATCAGGTCTCTGGTAGTTCTCATGTAATCACCTGGCCACGAGTTGGTCATTTATTTCAGTTCAGCATCGTTTTTTTCAATCATTTTTTACCTATGGGACATTTGATGCATAATACAATTTTAATTATAATCTCTTTTAGAACAAATCCCCTGATCCAATGGATCTCTGCTCATGTGGATTTGGAAATAAATGAAATTGCAGATTCTTTGGCGAGGAATGTCAGAAGTCTGGATCAGACTGCCATTCTTATTTCCCTTGCAGATGCAAATGTCTTGGCAAAATCTAAACTTATAGTCCATTCCAAGATTAAAACAAAATTCCAAATTACAGAACTTTGTTTGGTATGCCACTCTACGGTCCTTTTTTTTGCACAGTTTGGACTAATTAGACCGGAACGTTTAACATGGATTCCGAACCACAAACAATCATCCATGCCACCGCCAGTATTTGAACTTAAGCGTGTGGTACCAAGGGCCAGAGAATCAGCTAATTGGCCAACACGCCGCAAACAGAACTAAATGCCAACAGGAAAACAGCAAGTACTCTTACAAAATTAAGGATGAAGTACCACGAATATATGTATCTGCTGATGGCGTTTAAAAACATCAAAAATGTGGCAACAGCCCTGATGTTTGAGTTTACTTCTCATCCTACATTTGATTGCCCAGCTGTAGCAGACACCATTCATTGTCTGGACCATCCCTTGGAAGAGGATTTATACTTCGAGCTGGCTATAAGCATAGCCATTATTGTTCAAGAGCACCACGATATTTGATTTTCCTGTACTCTTAGGAGGATACGATGACAACAACATAGTGCATTTAAGTAATAATGTTAAAAAGATTTTACTTTTTTTTTATTTTATACCACTATCAAACAAACTAATTTTAATTTGTATTAAAACTAAAACTTCCAATATATTACTTTAGTATAAATAAATTTACTAATTTATTTTTCTTTTTTAATTCAATTATTTATGATGTATTTTAATACAATAACGCTTTTGTTGTTATTTCTTTAATTTTTGTAATTCTAATGTATAATAATACTATAATGTAATTTTACTGTATGTTTTTGTAATTTTTTTTGTAATTATTTTTCTGTAATTTTTTGTAATTTCTCTAAACTACAGATAAATTTCCCAATTAGGTATTCATAATTTGAATTAATTAACAGTTAATTTTTTAAGTGGATGTGTTTTTTTTTTTATCTTAGCATAATTTAAAAAATTTTAATTACAGAATTCTTTTTTCAGCTTGATTTCAGAAAGCTAAAAATTTATTATCTAAAAGAAATTAAAAGTCCGATGGTACCATCAGTTGAAAAAGACATAGCGGATGGATTGATGAAAGTAAATATGCTAACCTTCTATATTTATTTATTCTTAAATAAAACAGTTCAAATATTTTTAATTAAACAAATTTTAACGAAGGTAGACTAAACCAAAAATTTGAATTTTGGATATCTCATTAAAAACTTTTCGTAAAAATAAATTAAATGATTTCATATCTTTTTATATAGACAATTTGGTAAATGTATAATTCAAATTAATTTATTTTTCAAAAAAATTTTTAAACACACTGAGCAAGAGACACAAAAAATAACTTAATTTTAATCTCTGTACATTAAACACGATTTCGCGAACTTCACATTAAACAGTTTTTCTAATGTAACTCATTTTTAATCATTGTCCCCTCTTGATAATAACAGAAAGAATGATTCAATACTTTATAACAGGGATGGCCAAATATTTTAACCCGCGGTGAATATTTTTTCGGCCCGTGAGATTTATTACACTTTTACGAAATACACAGTCCAGTCACATTAATATGACCACCTGCCAGAATAACCACCTTTGGCAGAGCGGACCGCTACGAGACATGCAGGAAGAGAGTCAATTAGGTTTCTGAAGGTGTTCACTGGGATGTTGAGCCATGCCGACTCCAGTGCCGTGGCCAGCTGCGCTAGATTACGCGGTTGAGGATCCATGGCGCGAACACCCCGATCGAGGTGGTCCCACAGATTCGCGATTGGGTTTAAATGCGGTGTGTTTGCTGGCCAGGGGAGTACGGTAAACTCATCCATCATTAACGTGACTGGACTGTGTATATTTATTTTATAATGGTCAAAATAAAGAAAACCAATGTATTAAAAAAAATCCATATATTAAAAAAAAAAAAAAAAAACTGTCGAAATGATGAGAAAGAATTAACTTTGATTCTAAAATAATATTCTTGCGAATATAGGACAGATATTGCCTGTTTTATTGATGAGTTTATAGTTATGAGTTCAAAGAATAATTAAATTATTCTCTGCAACTTGGAACATCTCATATAACAGGTTCTATGTTTCTCTTTAAGTGATCTCAGTGATGTAGTGACCATCCCTAGATACGCACAGTTGATTGTTGATTTAAGAGCAAACCATACTCTTAGTTCAAGTTTTTAACGCTTTTGGTTCAACTGGCACATATTGACCAAACACAAAACATGCTCAAACATAACGGGCAGACCCTACAACACACATTACGATGTGCAAATACCCAAATTAGATCGATTTGTAAAAGCTAAGTGAAAGAATGGAGAAACAAATATCGCACTACTAAAATAAATATTTTTTAATGTTCATTTCATTTTTTTATGTCTTTTATATTTATATATTTTGTACATTTCATTTTTAGTGTTATATACTTCTTTACAATCTGCGTTTAGTATCATTATTATTATATTATCTATGTTTATAAGTATAATAGTAAAAACAAAAATAACTCATCATATTTCAATTTTTCACTCCAAAAAATATCTATAGGGGTTCTAAATCTAATAGGGTGATATATAATTTTATATGTGGCCCGTGTAGTTAGGATGCATTTCCAAAGTGGCCCGCAACATCATTTGGGTTGGCCACCCCTGCTTTATAAATTGAAATCTATACATGGTTTTAAATTAATATAAAATGTTATTTTTCATTATTTTAGTGATGGTAATAAAAATATACTATTTTTTTAAGGTACTGAACAAATCATTTTTTTCCCTAGGCTGTATCTTACTTTGAAAGAGTATACGACACCAAACCCCGTGAAGTAAAAATGCCTTACCTATACGATTCAAACAGATGTGTTTTAAATATACTTCTCGAAACCATCAAGGATTTCAAAGATTTACTAACATGTGGCAAAGGATTACCCTTCAATGAAAAGCTGGACTTCCTCAAATGCTTAATTGGAAAATCCCAGCTCTGTTTTGTTACACTTTTCACATTCAACTGTGCCTTTTTTCCTTTGTGGTACAAAAAAGCCCAAATAGATCACTACCAAAAGATGCTGAAGGAATGGAATGATGAATTCGACGCCATCTTGGATGAAGACTCTGTACTGTTAATGCCTACTTTACCAATCACAGCATTTTATCATGAGGAAACGTTGCTCAACTTCCCCAGCACTTGTTATACTTCGATATTTAATGTTCTAGGATTGCCTGTAACTCATTGTCCAATGGGGCTCAACAGAGAAGGATTACCTTATGGTATACAGGTTGTTGGTTGCAAAAATAATGATCCTCTTACAATAACATGTGGTATGGAGTTAGAAAAGGCTTTTGGTGGCTGGAGAAATACATGAAGAACATGTTTAAAAGTTTAGATAAATGGATGATTTTAATTATTTATAAGGTGTATTATTTTTTTTCGCTAAGTTGACATTCAATAGTATCTGAAAGAAATGGCATAGTTATGTTGCATGTACAAATAACAACAGATTAAGTTTTATATGTTCTGAAAAACTGTACTGTTTTTTGACAGTATTATTTTTGTAGTAGTTTATATTTCTATTTATAACTAGTAGTAGTTTATACATTGTTTATATTTTTCTTGTTTTAACAGTAGTTTTTTGACGGTTTATTGACAATTTATTTTATGAAGCTAATGTTAAATTATTTCTGAATGTCAAAGAAAATTACCAGCTATTCTATCGAGGGACTTTTTATAAATTTATTTTATGAAGCTACTGTCAAATTATGTCTGAATGTCAAAAAAAAAATCACCAGATATTCTATCGTGGGACTTTTTGTAAATTTATTTTATGAAGCTACTGTCAAATTATTTCTGAATGTCAAAAAAAAAAAAAAAAAAAAATCAACAGATATTCTATCGTGGGACTTTTTGTAATTCCTTTTATGAAGCTACTGTCAAATTATTTCTGAATGTTAAAAAAAATCACCAGATATTCTATCGTGGGACTTTTTGTAAATTTATTTTATGAAGCTAAGCTACTGTTAAATTATGTCTAAAGGTAAAAAACATTTACCAGATCTTCTATTGTTTGATATTTTTGTAAATTTTTTTATAAAGCTCTGTTAAACTATTTCTGAAGGTCAAACAAAATTACCAGATATTCTATCGTGGACGTTTTGTAAATTTATTTTATGAAGCTACGTTTAAATTATTTCTGAAGGTAAAATAATTACCAGATATTCTATCCTGGGACTTTTTGTAAATTTATTTTATGAAGCTGTCAAATTATTTCTGAATGTCAAGAAAAAAAATCACCAGATTTCTATCGTGGAACTTTTTGTAAATTTATTTTATGAAGCTACTGTAAAATTATTTCTGAATGTCAAAAAAAAAATCACCAGATATTCTATCGTGGGACTTTTTGTAAATTTATTTTATGAAGCTACTGTCAAATTATTTCTGAATGTTAAAAAAAAAATCACCAGATATTCTATCGTGGGACTTTTTGTAAATTTATTTTATGAAGCTACTGTCAAATTATTTCTGAATGTCAAAAAAAAAAAAATCACCAGATATTCTATCCTGGGACTTTTTGTAAATTTATTTTATGAAGCTGTCAAATTATTTCAGAATGTCAAGAAAAAAAAATCACCAGATATTCTATCGTGGGACTTTTTGTAAATTTATTTTATGAAGCTGTCAAATTATTTCTGAATGTCAAAAAAAATCACCAGATATTCTATCGTGGGACTTTTTGTAAATTTATTTTATGAAGCTACTGTCAAATTATTTCTGAATGTCAAAAAAAAAAAAATCAACAGATATTCTATCGTGGGACTTTTTGTAATTCCTTTTATGAAGCTATTGTCAAATTATTTCTGATGTTAAAAAAAAAAAATCACCAGATATTCTATCGTGGGACTTTTTGTAAATTTATTTTATGAAGCTACTGTCAAATTATTTCTGAATGTCAAAAAAAAAAAATCACCAGATATTCTATCCTGGGACTTTTTGTAAATTTATTTTATGAAGCTGTCAAATTATTTCAGAATGTCAAGAAAAAAAATCACCAGATATTCTATCTTGGGACTTTTTGTAAATTTATTTTATGAAGCTGTCAAATTATTTCTGAATGTCAAAAAAAAAAATCACCAGATATTCTATCGTGGACTTTTTGTAAATTTATTTTATGAAGCTACTGTCAAATTATTTCTGAATGTCAAAAAAAAAAAAATCAACAGATATTCTATCGTGGGACTTTTTGTAATTCCTTTTATGAAGCTACTGTCAAATTATTTCTGAATGTTAAAAAAAATCACCAGATATTCTATCGTGGGACTTTTTGTAAATTTATTTTATGAAGCTAAGCTACTGTTAAATTATGTCTAAAGGTAAAAAACATTTACCAGATCTTCTATTGTTTGATATTTTTGTAAATTTTTTTATAAAGCTCTGTTAAACTATTTCTGAAGGTCAAACAAAATTACCAGATATTCTATAGTGGGACTTTTTGTAAATTTATTTTATGAAGCTACTGTCAAATTATTTCTGAATGTCAAAAAAAAAATAAAAAGTCACCAGATATTCTATAGTGGGACTTTTTGTAAATTTATTTTATGAACCTACTGTGAAATTATTTCTGAATGTCAAAAAAAAAAAAAATCAACAGATATTCTATCGTGGGACTTTTTGTAATTCATTTTATGAAGCTACTGTCAAATTATTTCTGAAAGTCAAAAAAAAAAATCACCAGATATTCTATCGTGGGACTTTTTGTAAATTTATTTTATGAAGCTGAGCTACTGTTAAATTATGTCTAAAGGTAAAAAACGTTTACCAGATCTTCTATTGTTTGATATTTTTGTAAATTTTTTTATAAAGCTATGTTAAACTATTTCTGAAGGTCAAACAAAATTACCAGATATTCTATCGTGGACGTTTTGTAAATTTATTTTATGAAGCTACTGTCAAATTATTTCTGAATGTCAAAAAAAAAAAATCACCAGATATTCTATCGTGGGACTTTTGTAAATTTATTTTATGAAGCTACTGTCAAATTATTTCTGAATGTCAAAAAAATCACCAGATATTCTATCATGGGACTTTTTGTAAATTTATTTTATGAAGCTACTGTCAAATTATTTCTGAATGTTAAAAAATCACCAGATATTCTATCGTGGGACTTTTTTGTAAATTTATTTTATGAAGCTACTGTCAAATTATTTCTGAATGTCAAAAAAAAACACCAGATATTCTGTCGTGGGACTTTTTGTAAATTTATTTTATGAAGCTACTGTCAAATTATTTCTGAATGTCAAAAAAAAAAAATCACCAGATATTCTATCGTGGGACTTTTTGTAAATTTATTTTATGAAGCTACTGTCAAATTATTTCTGAATGTTCAAAAAAAAAATCACCAGATATTCTATCGTAGGACTTTTTGTAAATTTATTTTATGAAGCTACTGTCAAATTATTTCTGAATGTCAAAAAAAAATCACCAGATATTCTATCGTGGGACTTTTTGTAAATTTATTTTATGAAGCTACTGTCAAATTATTTCTGAATGTCAAAAAAAAAATCACCAGATATTCTATCGTGGGACTTTTTGTAAATTTATTTTATGAAGCTACTGTCAAATTATTTCTGAATGTCAAAAAATTCACCAGATATTCTATCGTGGGACTTTTTGTAAATTTATTTTATGAAGCTACTGTCAAATTATTTCTGAATGTTAAAAAAAAAATCACCAGATATTCTATCGTGGAACTTTTTGTAAATTTATTTTGTGAAGCTACTGTCAAATTATTTCTGAATGTCAAAAATATCACCAGATATTCTATCGTGGGACTTTTTGTAAATTTATTTTATGAAGCTACTGTCAAATTATTTCTGAATGTCAAAAAAAAAAAAATGTCACCAGATATTCTATAGTGGGACTTTTTGTAAATTTATTTTATGAAGCTACTGTCAAATTATTTCTGAATGTCAAAAAAAAAAAAAAAATCAACAGATATTCTATAGTGGGACTTTTTGTAAATTTATTTTATGAAGCTACTGTGAAATTATTTCTGAATGTCAAAAAAAAATAAAAAGTCACCAGATATTCTATAGTGGGACTTTTTGTAAATTTATTTTATGAACCTACTGTGAAATTATTTCTGAATGTCAAAAAAAAAAAAAAAAATCAACTGATATTCTATCGTGGGACTTTTTGTAATTCATTTTATGAAGCTACTGTCAAATTATTTCTGAATGTTAAAAAAAAAATCACCAGATATACTATCGTGGGACTTTTCGTAAATTTATTTTATGAAGCTGAGCTACTGTTAAATTATGTCTAAAGGTAAAAAACGTTTACCAGATCTGCTATTGTTTGATATTTTTGTAAATTTTTTTATAAAGCTATGTTAAACTATTTCTGAAGGTCAAACAAAATTACCAGATATTCTATCGTGGACGTTTTGTAAATTTATTTTATGAAGCTACGTTTAAATTATTTCTGAAGGTAAAATAATTACCAGATATTCTATCGTGGGACTTTTGTGTAAATTTATTTTATGAAGCTACTGTTAAATTATTTCTGAATGTCAAGAAAAAAAAATCACCAGATATTCTATCGTGGGACTTTCTTTCTGTGGGGATGTATTAAAGACTGCAATGTAATATTCAGGTTGTTATGTTATTTGGTATTATTACAAAAGGTTTACTGTTAAAATTGCAATCAGTCATATGTAAATATGTCAAAGCGTATTTGAAAGGAACTAAATTGTTGCTAAATTTTGGGATAAGACATGTTTGTTTTCATGTTGAATTTTACTTTAATTTCCAGTTTTTAAATAAAATTATTTTTAAAATATGTGCACATCTTTTAAAAAAACTTTACTTACATTCAAATAACATTCGTCTTACATACTTACATTCGTCTTTCTGTTACACATGCGACAGTTCTTTGCTGTCTTGCCTTTTTGATGTTTTATCAAATGTCAAATTTGTAAAAATATTAATCGTATAATTTGTAAATTTTTCTATAGTTCAAAGTGAGAACTGTATTCAACACATGAAAGAAAGAAAGAGAAGACAATCAAAATCTATGACAAAAAATGGCTCTGATTACTATTAGATTAAAAGTATCATGACTGAATAAATGTAAATCCTTAAATGATGTATATATATATATATATACATATAATCATTTTTATTTCTGTACATATGTGTTTTCTTAGTCTTACTTTTAAATGCTTTTTAATTTGACGAAATTTGTAAATAAATGTTCTGAAAAAAACTATTTATCTTTACATTAGTTATTTAGGTTTCCGTCCAATCATCTTATCCAAACAAAAAAACTAAAATTTAAAATTGAGTACAACATTTTGTTCTCCATCTGAAAATTTTCATTAACACAACGTTAGAAATCATTTGTTGAAAAACAACAAATTCCGCACAGTAAATGTTGACTGGAGCTTTTTAGCCTTAATAAATATTATTATTAACCTCAATAAATAATCTATATTATTTTTCTAATTGAACCTAAATAATAATAAAAAATTAACAAATAATATTAAAGTAAAAAATTAATAAATAATATTACGTAAAATATTAAAAAACTCTACCAGAGATATTAAGCAGTATTTTATAATGGCTTTGAATTGTTATGCTGACAGAAAGAATATCCCTCAGACACTAATTTTCCAAACTCTGTCTTTCCCTTACTTAGTATTTGTCCTTAGTTTCAATTGTTTTGCAATATAATCTTATTTACCTGAGATTTCACAAAAAGAGGAACTCAATTTCTATAGGAAAACTAACTTTAAAAGATTTGCCTTTTAAGCTGTGATAGTACTTTAAGTATGCATTGTTGTTTTATGATGCACTCGATTTTGAAATAGTAATAAAAAGTTTCAACAAAAGTAATTTAAAAACCTTTCCTAGTGATTTAGTAAGAAATTATCCATGGTATTCATAACATTTTACTAGTAAAACTATTGTTTGCCATTTTCCTACTGTAAATCACTCACATATATTGTAATTGATTTTTCTTTGCTATCTGAATTCAAATGGCAATCTCCATTTTAACTATTAAAAGGAAATATCTTTGAACTTTTCATTTCCCGTAGATAAAAACTAATCAAATACAGGACAGTAATCTGATAACTTTTAGAAGAATTGAAGTATTGTTACAAATATATCGTAAGCATGTTCTTATCTATTTCTTATCCTTTACGTTTTTAATTTTTTAATTCGATTGGGTTTCTAAGTCAGCACAGTCCAATAACATGCTGGTTATTCTTTTCTTTGCAAAACAGACACAAAAATGTGTATATAATAATATGCAATGTTTCCACCAACAAGCAATGTATCCAATAACATGCAATGTTTCCAACAATACGCAATGTATCCAATAGCATGCGATGTTTCCAACAACACGCAATATATCCAGTAACATACAATTTCCAACAGCACATAATGTATCCAGTAACATACAATGTTTTCAACAACACGCAATGTATCCAATATCATACAATGTTTCCAGAAACATGCAATATATATTCATTGGCATACAATGTATCAAATAATGTACTATGTATTCAATAATATGCTATGTATCAAATAATATGCAATGTATCAAATAATATGCAATGTATCGAATAATATGCAACTTTTAAAATACCTATCCACATACAAATGTATATCTTTTTGAGGAACCTTATATGTTATAAAAGTATGATATATGTTATAAAAGTATGTAATTGATTCATCGTTATATTCGTACATTATGAAAGGAAATTCTACTACACTAAATTGATGAAGATATTATTGAGGATTTTTTAAATAAACTAGCATTTGTGTCACACATATCACATAGAATTCTACTGTGATATAAAAATTTAATGAGGCACTAATGGGACATGTACAAAATCTGCCAAATCTAATGCATAGCCACCATTCGCTTAATTCTAGTCTCGTAATAAATGTTCAGGAAAAAGAATTAACTTGATAATTTCTGGTTTATGTCTGTTGTAACTTACTACTAAGTTTCAGAAGTGAACATTATTCATATCGAGTAATGTGGAGTTTTAAAAATTCAGTGCTATTTATGAGCCTTATTTAGAAGCTATAACTGTACTGTCTCCTATACACTGGCAAGAGCGCCCCTGTGGTGTTCAGGTGAAATGGTCAGTCAGCCTCGAGACTCTCACCCAAGAGGAAGGACAGCGCAACCTGAGCTACTGCTAAGAAACATTTAGTTTACAGTTTCCCGAGTGGAAATATGCTTTGGGAATCCCTGCGAATTAGTTGGCCTACAAAATCTCACCTGAAGAAAAGGTATATTTCACGCATCCTGCGCATAGCCAAGTTTCGGATTTTCTGCTTAGAAGTGGAATCCTTCTACTAATCTATAATTAATTGTCTTTAAATGTTTTAAGCAATATATGCCTTTAATTGTACGTGCGTAAGGTTTTTTGCGTGTGTCAATAAAGCTGTGAGTTCTCCAATCTGTGCCTCAAGTATCTCAACCCAGTAACAATCTGGTTGCCCAATCTGCACACGACAAACTAAATTTCGTATCTCCTCAAACAATGTTTTCCATTATGAGAATCATTTTAGTCTTAACCGTAATATCGCACGACAATTATTTCATTTTTTATCAAATTATAGACTATGTCATAAATTTTGAACTGATAATTTCGGGTTTTTTTATCACTTATATTTGCATATCTCCTATATTGAAAGCATTTATTCCAATAAGTGTCGTCTGAACGTATATTGTACTTTTGTCATGCATGACAAAATTGAATGATGCTTTCAATAAATATTCTTAAAAAATTTTAAATTCCAGTAAGCATTTTTTAAACTGTGATTTCAGGACGCAAAACTCAAAAGACTATTTGAAAGTTACGGCAACCACCAAACAGTCTAAAGACAGTCTCTATGCTTCTGATAAGAGTCATTTATTTCTTAGCTTGACAAATACGTAAAATTCAATTAGTCTTTAGAAGGACATAACTGCGGTCAATTGTTCATATTTTAAAAAATTTCTCAAATTATTCGTTTATCTGTCAACAATTTATATCCATAAATATTGTTAAAAATTATTTAAATTCTTGAAATAGCTTATCCTTAAAATCTTCTTGATACATCAAATCAACAAAAATAGCATGATCAACCAAGATAACTAACTCCTTGGTACTACAGCCTCATGGTGGGCCAAGTCCGTCTGCCTACTGGTAGATTTCGAGATATTTTCGAAGGGAGGGTTGTCAGCCCTACGATCATATTAGACTGGCACCTAGGGTTTAAAGTGAGTTTCTAATCACTACAAAGATCCATGGTATCGCCGGGACTCAAGCCCCAACAATGTGACACCGAGCGCTAGTCGCTAGGCCATTAGGTTCCACAACAGAGATAATAGAGAGTATCACAAAAGTAACAAAAAAAACCTTATCTCAAACATCAAATAATAATAAGTCAAATATAATTTCTAAGAAAAAAAAATCATAAGATGAATTCAACAACTGTTTTAAAATTTGTAAGAAAACCTCAGAATAAATGGTTCGTTTTCTAGATCTAGTTCCATACATCTTTCTTAATTGAGTTCAGAAAAGATTATATAAACATCTATTAAAGAACATGCTCATTTTCTAAGTCAAGAAATATTTCCAATGGCAAGTTTATAGCACAACAGATATCATAAAAAAAAATACAAAGAACAAGATAGAAACAAATGAAATCAGTTAAACCATCCACATAAATCTGGCAATCCAATAACGCTTCCATAAAGAAACAGGAGGCAGTGCAGAACAGGAAGCAAAGTGAGACATGTCAATTTCTTCCCGGTTATCCCGCAGGAGACAGATAGGATCAGGAGTCAGTTGAATTCTATGAAGGTGCCTGCGGAGACAATCGTGACCCCAGAAAAGCCGTAGCAATACCACTGATTTTTCTCTAGGCCATTCAGGGATATCATGAATAGGATCGTACCAGGGCTTGACGGATTCTAGCGGCAACATCTTCAACGAAGGAGCACCTAAGGGTCTTTTTAATAATCCTCTTGGGATAATCCATCTGCGTTCCGCTGCAGAACACTAAGAAACTCAGACAGAGAGCCAGACTGTAGGCTGTGTTTGTAGATCATTTTGCTGTATCAGAAGATGCCCGAAATTCCCCACGAGGAGGTAGACTTTGCATTCCTCATGGTTAAAAAATAATTCTGTATATTTTTTCTGTTTTAATATCTACCTTGAGTTTTTACAGTAAGAACTATTTTCTGTTTATTCATATGTAATTATCATACCAGAATGAAAATAAACAGTATTTAAATATTAGAATATCGTAATTAATTTAATCAATTCCTAATTAGACCTTCTGAGTTACGGTAAAAACAAATTATTTTGATTATTTGAAATTTTCTAGTCGAAACGCAATCTGAAGCTGATCTGAATCGTTAACATTCATTATCATCTGTTAAGACGTAATGTCTTAACAGATCATTATCTGTTAAAACTATTACATTATCTATTAAGACATTATCTGTTAATTTTTAAAAATAAATAATTATGTACTGAAATACATGTGATTTTAGTTTAATTTCCCAAATTTCATATCAATCACTTAATCATTAATAATAGAGAAACGGAAGGTAATTTCAAATAGGAGAGGAAAACCAGCAAAGAATGTATCGTAACATTAAATTTAATTAAAATGATTATTATAATAGCATAAATTAGAAGGAAAAAGCAATGCTTCAAAATAGTTTTTTCTCATAACTAAATTTAACAGAAATTAAATCATTAGCATACCATATATTTTCCATTGCATTAGTAAAATAATGTTTTTAGGAAACATTACTGTCTTATATTTGCCGTGTACTATTAAGAATCATCAAATTTCCTCTATAAATTATTGTATTTAAACACAAATTAAATATCATTAATTAGGGTTTTTTTCTGCAATATTCACTCTTAAAATTTCTGTGGTTAGTTAAGTGAACTATGAAAAAATATTTAGCCTAATTTACAATATTCAAGATTCAAACAATAATCCATCAATTCATACTATTCAAAAATAATGGGAGTAAAAGACAAAAAAAAAAAAAAAAAAAAAAAAGAAATTGCAAATTTCAATAAGCAAAATTAAAATTTTATTAAGCACTCCTTGTATTAAGAGATTTGAAAAAAAAGGAATGTAAGCAATAAACTTTTAAATTTTCATTATCCATTTTGGGCAATAACTGATCTGGCATTTTAAATTACTGCTGTTATTACCTATGGCTATACTGGAACTCAATCCATATAAATTTGGCCACTTACCGTAGAAACAAAAAGAACCTATAAGCAAATCTCAATGACAAAAAGAAAAGACCAAATATTCTTAACATAAAATCACCAAAAACAGTCAAAAATAAGTTCATTGCTCTAAGGATAAAAATGAACTTGTCCATGTGATCAGGACACGTTTTCCCTGGCTCTCAGAAAAAAGTACATACATCACCATTCTGTTGTAAGTTAGAGTCCAGTTCCGCGCAAACAAGTAGATGCGCCTTATTCATTTTCTCTACCTTACATAAAACACGTACATCAGAGTTCACAATCCCTATTTTGATCACATTTTCGGCCAGCTTAATCTAAAATTGGTAACAGCTAATTTGAGAGTTTTTTCACTCAATTTTTTCCAATCAGCCCCAATTGTCTCCCAGACTTTTCCTTTGGTGTTAGATAATAATTCACTATTATACGATGACTTAATTCTGTCTCGTATACTATAATTCTCCTAAAATAGTCGAGAGAAACAGGACGCTGTCCAGGAAATTCTGTTCCTTATTTTGCTAGAAGATCTGCCCCTTCGTTTCCATCCATTCCAACATATGATAGAATCCATTGGAAAGGGATTCATTAACCATTTTCATTAAGGAATTTGATATCTTGTTTTGCATTATAAATTATCTTTATGTAATAACACCCATTTTGTTCTTCCTGATTTCCCGACTTACAAGTAACAAATTCAGTTGTTGCACTAACTTCGATTAATCTAATATCTTCACTAACAACCGTTTCTTGCATTTTCCTATAATTAACCGCTGACTTGACATTTCTCTTCTGAACTCTCTCCGTTTTGTCATTTTCCACGCCTTGTAATCTACTAAACAAAGCACTTCATTTATTAGTTTTTAATAACAATTCGCTCTGACTGCCAACACTTAATATCTTTCGTAGTACTTTCCCCATTGCTTTGTGTGTCCCTGTGCTTTAAATTTCTTAAACTTCAAGTGAATAAAATAAAGTAAAATGTCCCATGGCTTTTTCTTTAGCGATTGATACTAGCCCTTTGCTACATAAACAAACTATATATATATATATATATATATACATTTTGTTTTCGATATATGAGTCCCTAGTTATCATACCATTCACAAAAACTAAATAAAACTTTGGTTTAAGGTATTTTGAAGTACACTTTCAAGAATGATATGTAAAACAACTGTTAAACTGTAACAGTTACGATTAAAGTGACACTATTTAGAAAATTTCAAGTGGCAACACTTACTTTTTCGTTGGAATGTGATCTCCTTAGTGCAAAATATACTATAAATATAGTATAACTAATAATTACAGAGAAGCAACAGAAAGCAAAACATTTCACAAATTTTCCACGGGATCTCCTTCACATACGATGATACTTTACATGAGGCAGACAGTGGGTGGCACTGAAGCACGTACCATGACTGACGTCTGATGATATCTTTCAAATAAGACGCAGTTTATGGATTAAACGCACTTTAGACTTCAGGCATTCTCAAAAACAGAAATTCATTGAAGTAAGATTGGGGGATCTTGGCGGCCATAGAAAAAATGTCTTGAAATAATTTCGTCGCAAAACTGGTTGTGTTAAGAAACGTTTGACAGAAAACGTCACAAATGGGAGAACGCCATCTTGCAATTACACGATGTCAGATAGAGCATTTCACTGTAGAGATACCTGAAATTTAATGTGTATGCATTTTCTAATCCACAAACAACATCTGATTTGAAAGATGTCATCAGATTCAATAGATTCTTCTTGTCATCGTACGTGCTTCAGTGCTATCCACCTTCTGTCTCATGCGAAGTAACATCATATGTGAAGGAAGTCACGTGAAAAATTTGAAAAACACTTTTAAAATGTTTTTTTTTTTCCTGCTGCAGTGATTGTTCATTGATTCTCTTTTCTTTAGTCTGGATTGTGCCGGTGATTTTCGTGCTACAGGTACCATTCCAACGCTATTTATGATTTTTCACATTGGAAATCACATTCCAAAAAAAAAAATAAATAAATAAATAAATAAATAGGTGTTGCCATTTGAAATTTTCTGAATCGTGTCACTAATTGTAACCTTTAGAGTTTAACTGTTGTCTTGCATATGTTTCTTGAGGGTATACCTCAAAATACCTTAAACCAAAATTTCATTCACTTTCTTAGAATTAATGATAGCTAGGGGCTCACATATAAAGAAATGTTTTTCATAATCATCATGTGTATATTATGTTGCTAGATAGAGAGATTGAGATACATATACATGTAGGTTTAGCCGCTGGCAAAAGACACATCCCAGCCGAAACCCCAATTTATGTAGATTTACACCGGTTTCAACTGATGCATCCCGGCCGAACCTACAGTTTTGTTAGACTTCTCTACCATTCTAACAGTGGCTGTACTTTTGCAGTGGGTGTCTAGGGGTGTATTTCCAAACACATCAACGACACGTTGGTTATCTCTCAACAACACATATTTAATGAATATATTTACATCAATATTTACATTAACAATTAATCATTCACAACCATTTTCTACCGCTGCTTGACGCAGCGCGTTGCAGTTTCGCCATCTCCCCGCGTTCCTCTCTCGCGCCCAACTACGGGGTTTTTTCCCTTTTTTCAGCGCCAGAGTTCAAGGTGCAATACTGCCACTACATGACAAAAGGTTGGTGTGAAAGGCACATAGTCCGTGATGTGTTTCCATCTGGTGCTTAGTAGGCAAACAAATCCTACATACATGTATATAAACGTGTCAAATTTTGAGCTATTTTTGACTAGCCTCTTCACACTATTCAATTTACATACATCTTGCTGTTGGTTTCAAGCACTGAATATTTTAACCATGAGATAATCGCGTATAGAACTGTAGAGCATCATTCAGAAAGCACTACAGGAACCTGCTACACTTCACTCATAACGTGTCACCACAAGTTTGAACACACAATTCCATGCGGGGCTCAAGGAGAATATTCCACCCTAAAGATTTAATATGTCTTCCCCAGCATAGTGATGGAAGCTTTCATTTCAGCATCGTGAAGTGTTAGTCGAGAAATGATTTAAATATTTTTTATAAAATATAATTAAAATATTATATAAAATAATATGTATGTAATTATAATATTGTATATAAAATAAATAATTAATAATTAATAATACAATAATATTTTTTATACACACTTGATTACTTTTCATACTATTTTATTATTTTTAAATACATAATTAAAGTTGATGTATGATTTGTTTATATATATAATATGTATGCATAATTAATAATGGGTATTTAAATTTTCAGCCTTTCAAATTACGATCATTATGAATTATTTCCATCGTTATATTTTATATTTCAATTACATACATTGTTTATGTAGATTTTTTTTTATTTTGTTAATAATTTATTATGGTTGTCATAAAAATCCAATAATTTTTGTACCCACATTTTGATAGTACATACATAACTGATACTCAATTATTTTATACATAACTGATAACTCAATTATATACGTTTTTTTTTTTTTATTTCGTTAATAATTTATTGTGGGTGACATTAAAAACCAATAATTATGGTAGTTTTCGTATTAATTAATTATTATTTTTAAATACACAATTTTATTTGTTGTATGATTATTTTATATATGTAATATGTAAACATAATTAACAATTTATGTACATTTAAAATGGAAAATTATGTATATTTACAGTTTTCAGTTTTTCAAATTACAATTATACTGAAACATTTTCATCGTTATATTTTATACATAACTTATACCTCAATTATATACATTGTTTACAGGTTTTTTTTAATTTGTTAATTATTTATGAGTGATATTAAAATATAATTTTTATACACTTATACACACTTTGGCAGTTTTCGTTTTAACGTATTATTATTAAATACATAATTAAATTTGCTACATGATTATTTTATACATGTACTATGTATGGATAGTTAACAATTTATGGATATTTACCGTTAGACATATTTAATGATTTAATTTATGGCATATTTAATTGGTGATATTAAAATCCAATAATTTTAAACATATTTTGGTAGTTTTCATATTAATTAATTATTATTTTTAAATAGATTATATAATCTCCTTTATTTAATTAATGAGAACTATATATATATATATATATATGTATATATATATATATATATGTATATATATATATATATGTATATATATATATATATATGTATATATATATATATATATGTATATATATATATATATATATATATAGTATATGAGATTTATTTATTTTTTTAAATTTTTGCATTCTATAATTTCATACTAAAATTTTCATATAGATAATGGATAGCTAAATTTTTTTTTTATTATTTCAAATTACAATTATTTTAAAACATTTCCATTATTATAATTTACACATAACTTATACTTCAATTATATACATTATTGATGTTTTTTTTATTTTGTTAATAATTTATTATGGATTACATTAAAATCCATTAATTTTTATACACACTTTGGTAGTTTTCGTACTATTTTATTATATTTAAATGCATAATTAAATTTGCTATATGATTATTTCATATACGTAATATGAATGCATAATTAATAATTTATGGATACTTAAAATTCTCTGCCTTTCAAATTACAATTATTTTGAAACATTTCCATCGTTATATTTTATACATAACTTATATCTCAATTATATGCATTACTGAAGGGTTTTTTTTATCTTGTTAATAATTTATTATGGGTGACATTAAAATCCAATAATTTTTATACACACTTTGGTATTTTCAGTATTAAGTTATTATTTTTCAATACATAATTAAATGAGCTATATGATTATTTTATATACGTAACATGTATGCATAATTAACAATTTATGTATTTTTAAAATTTTCAGCCTGGCAAATTACCATTATTTTGAAGCATTTTCATCCTTATATTTTATACATAACTCAATTATATACATTGTTTATGGTTTTTTTATACGGTTAATAATTTATTATGGTGACATTAAAAACAAATAACTTTTATACGCACACTTTGATAGGTTTCATATTAATTAATTATTATTTTATATACATAATTAAATTTGCTGTACGATTATTGTATATATATATATATATGTAGACAATATGTATGTATAATTAACGATTTATGGATATTTAAAATATCCAGTCTGTCAAATTACAATTATTTTGAAACATTTCCATCGGTATATTTTACACAAGACTTATACCTCAATTAAATACATTGTTTATGTTTTTATATTTTATTTTGTTAATAATTTATTATGGGTGACATTAAAATCCAATGATTTTTATACAAACTTTTGTAGTTTTCGTATTAACTTATTATTCTAAAATACATAATTAAATTTGCTATATGATTATTTTATATATATAATATCTCAGAATATTTAACAATTTATGGATTTTTAAAATTTTCAGCATTTTAAATTACAATTATTATGAAACGTTTCCATCGTTATATTTTATACAAGACTTATACCTCAATTATATGCATTGTTTACGGGTTTTTTTATTTTGTTAATAATTTCTTATGAGTGACGTTAAATTCCAATAATTTTTATACACACTTTGGTAATTTTCGTATTAATTAATTATTATTTAAAATACATAATTAAATTTTCTGTATGATTATTTTATATATGTAATATGAATGTTTAATTAATAACTTATGGATATTTAAAATTTTCAGCCTGTCAAATTACAATTATTTTGAAACATTTCCTTCGTTATGCCTTAATTATATCCGATTAAGTTGGGGTTTTTTTTCTTGCCTTTGTTTTACTTCTAATTTTATTGTCTTCAATTGTTGGAGTTCGATAAATCAGGATAAAAAAATTCCATAATCCTAAAATTATTCTATCAATACATTAGAAATGCATTTTTATATCAGTATTTCTATTATAAGTATAGTTCATTTATATGAGAATTTCTTATTAGACTACTTTTAATCTTTAAAAAAAATAGTTTTATATCAGTAAAAATTGCAGGTTTTATGTATTAAAAAGTCTTTGAATAGCACTATTGGTAAGCGTTTTTATTTATAATTTTGCAGAAATTTATTTTTTATCAATATATCTAAAATTAAATAATATTTACTTGTTGCAGGAGTTTTTGAAATTAAAACTTTCTTCCCTCTAGACAATTAATCATAAATCCCTGATAAACAAAATTTATCAATCTGATTTTATTTATTTTTTCACTTTTTCTTTATCAAAAATCAAAGATTAGGGAGAATATGTTTAAAACTAAAGTCTTCGATATTGAAAATAATAAATAGAAAACATCTTGTTACTCTATTTGTTTTGGAATTCGAAAATTTATATTTACAGGCTGGTTTCAGTCAGCATAAAAATGTTTATTCATATTTATATTTATCTATAAATATATTTATTTTTAATACATGTTTGTTTAAATGTAAAATTTGCATAAAATAATTATATCTTAATGATATTGGCTTATCGATTATGTTTTCATCAATAAACTACTTTTTAACTCTGATTTTTTTTTATCTCTTCCTAAAGCGAAGATTTCGATTAGAATTAACAAAAAAAAAAAAGGAAAGGTAATAAAGTATGTATCTTGCTTTGTATTTTTTTATATATATTCACGCATGATAATAATAATAATAATAATAACTGTATTTGTAATGGCTATTCTTATTTTAATAATAGACACATAAAAATATTTTAATTAAATACCAGTGATATTAATTAAATATTTTTAAAATAAATTGAAAAATAAGTAATACATATTAAAATATTAATATGTATTTTTTTTTTTTTAAAAGAAAGTACATAAAATGTAGAAATTTTTTTTTTTTTTTAACTCTGATTTTTTTTTTATCTCTCTCTAAAGCAAAGGAAAAAAAAAAGGTAACAAATCTAATTGATCTTGTAATATCTATAAATACTTTGATCTCTTGTTGTACGTTATCTGTCACAGATTTATCTTTGGACTTTGCGTCCAACTTCATAATAGGCTATCATTATGTCACATATTAATCTTGGCTTTGTATTTTTTAAATATTTTTTGCTGCCTCAGCCGTTCTGCATATTTGATGATCAAGCAGAAAATTATATTTTCTTTTGTTGCATAGTAAGTTTTTAAACAATATTTAATATTTTAAATACTGCAGTTTAAGCAGGATTTTTCCTTATGGTGTGAATTTTTAAATATTCGCTTTTTATTTATGTTTGTTTATAATTGGCAGATATGACATCGACGTTTAATAAATATTATAAGTTTTGAAAAAAATAAATATTTAAATATGTAATAAATATTTAAGTAATAATTTAAAATAGAAAAATTAAGTTTGATTAACGCAAAATAGAATTAATAGAATTAGAAAGAAATTAAAAGTTTTTATAATTATTTTATTTATGTATCAGATAAATAATTTATTTACAAGAAAAAGTATCTATTTCTGATTATTTTAAATTTGATAATTCTATATTCCATATTCTTATTTATTTTGTAATCTAAATTATTTTCATTTTTTTACAGTTCTTTATTAATATTTAGCGATTTGTTAACGAAAAAAAAACCGCTTCTTCAAATAAATTATTAATTTATAATAATTGTGACTACTATAATTTATTTAT
>BPLQ01008264.1:0-26026 GCA_021605075.1 Caerostris darwini
AAGTCAAGTGTATATGAATTTATTTTTAAAGTACCAAGAAAAAATGATAACATATATATAAATAAATAACGGCTGTTAACACTTTCAGAATTTTTATCATTTTGCTTTCGTGCTGTAGATATATAAGACATACAAATACATCAGACATACAGTTGACCTCTATAAATTTCTACAATTTATTTTAGGTATACGCGTAATCAAAACAGTTCCCAAAGACTCTGTATAGGTCTTTGCTTAAGACACTGGCACGCCGAATTTCTTTCCAATGGATTACAAACCACTGTGGAATTATGGGCAAAGGAAAATCTAATATACTACCTTAGAAAGGAACTTTGATAGAGTAAATGCATTCATCGTCCGCTTTCATTTCTTACGCTAGCCACTCGGTAATGCAGGCCCAGTCAAATAAAATATAAACTGATTAATTTGAATAAATTAACAATACTTATCGTTACTCTAAAATAGTATGGAGCTAATTCTCATGGTAACGTCATGGCCATTCAGAAGATGAGTTGAATTAACAGATGACAGACAAACAGCATTTTTGCTGTAAAAATTCTTTTTCACAGAATCTAAAAGAATCCTCAAAGATGGAAGTTCGAAAATCTTTTTTATCTATATTTTTCTTAAAACGCACCTTTAAAACAGTTTTTAAAATTGATTATTAACAATTAATTATTGTTTTAAAACTTATTATTAACTTAATTATTATTTTGAATTAATTTGATCCATTCGTACATTTGGACTAACCCTAAAATTTGGACATCTATATTGATTTAAAAATAATAGAAAGAATGTTATTTCACGTAGAATAAGACTATCCTGATATATAACGCCAAATTGTACAGGCAAATTGCAGCTAAGTGACAAAAAAACCCGTTTATTTATAGCACTTGCTTTCATTATGCCAACAAAAGTATGTTGAATAAACCAGAAGTGTTTTAAATTAGTTTTAACTAATTATTATGCGTATGTGATAAAAAAGGTAGAATATCAAAAATAATGAATGCTACATTGAACAACTAGTAATTATTACGCTCTAAAGTATTTTATACAATAAAAAAGAAAATAAATTAAATGTATCCACTTATATACATAAATTAATAGTAACCCTAGTGTGTATTGTAGAATTTTAAAAAATCTTTATTTGTTTGTTTATTTCACATTTTTAAGGTTTCTTAACATTATGTCGAGAAAACAATATGATCAAAAAGCTTTCTATTACGAATATTCAACCAACCAAAAAATTGAGATATTAAAACAAATGATTTCAATAAGTTTTTAAACAATTATTTTATAAAAAATCAAATATTTGTATTTACCTGCATGCATATAAATCCACAACAAATATGAATCCAGGTCATCCACATATCTATGTCTTTTTATTTTCGTTCTTCAAAAAATTGTTAATTTCTACACAATGCATATATTTTTTTTTATGACGTACTGACTGTCATTTATTCTTAATAATATTGAATCTTTATTAGAATGTTAATCACTGTTTAAAATGTCTTTAACAATATATATAAATTAATAGTAACCCCAGGGTGTATTGTAGAATATAAAAAAAATAATCTTTTATTGTTTGTGTATTCCATATTTTTAAGGTTTCTTAACAATATGTCCAGAAAAAAATAATTAAATGTAAGAAACTGAATTTTGCATTTTCATTAAAAGTTGTAAATTATCACATATTAATTATTTAATTAAAACTTTATTTAAATAAATTCTTAATTTACCTAAATTTTACGTTTAAATTAAATTGCTTTCCTTGATGTTATTTTACCGTTTTGCAAAACTATTCTGATCTACACAAAGCATAACATTTTTAACGCTTAGTTTAATGAGTAGGTTGCAGATTTCGAGCAATAAATATTAATGCCGAAATAAAAAAATTAAGCAGTTTATAATTGCAAGTTTTTAATTTCAATTCAAACATTTTATTCAAAACATGAATACAGTAGAAAAAACATGGAATTAAACATTCAATTTTAATAAAATACTAGGTTAAAAATTTAGATAAGACATATATACAAATTTAAAATTTTGTAAAAGTTAATAATTGAACCACAGACATGCTAAAGCATTTAAAAACATCAAACATTCCAAAATACTTTTTCACGGTATACATAAAAATGATACATTAAAATACATACATTTTCAGCAGTACTCTAAAAGGAAAATTGAAATAATATTAATTGAGAAATGCATATACCTAATTTTTACAAATAAACATTTCTTGAAATTTATATACTTCATTAAATCTGCATTAGTGGAAGAAATTTTAAACAATGTTGTAAAGATGCATCGAAAAAAGCATGAAAAAAATATACCAAAAACAAAACATATAAGTTTAACAAAAGTTTATAAACTTAAAAACTTTTGCATGATATAATAAAATCTACCTTAAAAAATATATCGCATTAAATTTTAACACAGGACTTTTATTTTCACGTGAAAAGCTTATATTGAAGCTAAGATTGAAGTTGTTAAAATTTTAATTAAAAGTGAATGTTACCTTTAAAAAATATCAGTTCAAAAAAGAAATAAAATTTCAATAAATATTAGTAACTGAAATTGTTACGCAGGCAATCTTTTAAAAATAAAAATTGCCAAATATAATAAATAGAAACATTTTAAAAGTTTATAAACTAAATTCAGAAATCCACTTAGTATTTAATTACAAAACAGAAACTCAAGATTTAAAAATTCAATAATTATAATCAGTTTTACTTTAAACGCTGTCAACCGCATTTATGGAGATGATCCATTAAATATTCTAATTTCAAATTCTTTTACTTTCATTTCGTATTCTTCTGATATGAATATAAAGCTGTCAATTATCAGAATGATGTTTAAGTTTGTGATTAAAAAAATCATCTTTCCTGACAAACAATATGCCACACATACTACACTGAAACCGCTTGTTGACAAAGTGAGTAAGAGAGTGAATATTCTTATTTCCTTCGTGCGAAAACATTTTTTCACAAAACTCACAAGAAAAAGATTTCTCGCCATTATTACTGCAAGCATGGTACCGAAGAGCATATTTTTGCGAGAACGTTTTACTGCATACCTCACAGGAAAACGGTCCCTT
The DNA here is from genome assembly GCA_021605075.1 of Caerostris darwini. Taxonomy (NCBI): domain Eukaryota; kingdom Metazoa; phylum Arthropoda; class Arachnida; order Araneae; family Araneidae; genus Caerostris; species Caerostris darwini. Next base: position 3,098 of record BPLQ01008264.1, read on the forward strand.
ATCGGTATGAACGCTCGCATGTTTATCAAGAGCATCTTTTCGTGAAAACGTTTTACCACATATGCCACAAGAAAACGGTTTCTTTTCGTTATGGATGAGAATATGCCTTTCAAGATCTGTTCGAGTTTGAAATTTCTTACTGCATACATTACATGAAAATCCCTTGTTACGTGCATGTTCAGTACTTGGTTTTACTATCTTCTGTAATTTATAAGCAGGGACTTCACTACACTTTTCTGCAATTTTACGACGCCATTGCATTTTCCCTTTTAATTTAAGTTTTTCATTGCATTCATTACATTTAAATGGAGTGCTGGTTGAACCACTGGACAGTTTTTGGACACTTTGATGTTTTTGGTAAGAGGAGACTGTCCCACAATATCGACATTGCAAACAGTTTTGAGCTTGCTTCTTCTCAGTGCGAGGGCTTTCACGATATTGCACTTTCATTGATGTGCTCTTTAAATTAGATGCACAACTCGTGGTTTTCTCTATTCTGTTCAATTTTCTTTGTAGTTGTCCTTGCATCATCATCTCCTTTTTCTCGGGTGCATGGCCTTTCAAAATCTTGCATGCCACTCTGTCGAGATTCCATATTCATCGATACATTATAATTTTTACTTGTAGGACAATATTTGGTTAGATAGTTGAATGGAACATCCAAAACTTGAGATGTTGGTGGAAGTTGGTTATAAACGGATAAATTTGGAGAGTGCTGCATCAATGCATAGTTATTTGCGCATGGTTGTAAAGCAGGATTTAACGCACTTGTACTGGCTGCGGTAGAGAAAGCCATTGCAGGATTTTCGGCACCGTAAGTGCAATCAGAATTTTCAAAGTGTTCAACTGCCGGAATAAATAAACCTTGTGATGAGTTGAAGTAATCAACGCTTTCATTCTGTACCGCGTTACTCGAAGCGTACCGAACATCTGTACCTGCGGTGTTATTCACATCCCAATGGCTTTCCTGGTCGGTATTTTGAGGAAAAGTGTAAGATTGGAAGGTGGAGGTTCGATTCATAAATGCCAAAGAATTAAATTCAGCTCCTTCCGCTGAATGCGAAATTGTTGTAGGGATTTCTTGAGGGTTGTCTCCAAAATTGTAATCGAGCATTTCCGAGACAATTGTATGAAACGGATGTTCATCGTAATTAAAGTCCGCTGAATGCGAAATTATTGCAGAGTTTTCTTGATAGATGTTTCCGAAATTGTAATCGAGGATTTTCGAGACGGTTCTATCAAACGAATAGGGGCATTCGTGTTTATAAATGTGTGTTATGGTACAATTACACATTTCACACTTCAAGAGATCCATAGTATTGATATACGAAATAAAATTAGAAAAGAAATACCTATTCTATTTTAAAAATTGAATTATAAAAGTTTATCCTATACTTATACTAAAATGTATACGAAACGTTTGAAAGTCTCATACACGTGAATGCATACTCTTTTTTATGAATAATTTATTGACGTCATAGGTGCCTACGTGGTTTCAATATTCCAACATAGAATCAAATCATTTTTGCTGAATAAATTTCCGCACTATAACTTAATTTATCGTATAGGTGGGCGACAATAGTGAGTGTTAAAACATTAATCTAGGTTTTTTTTTTGCAAGTTGATATTCAGTGATTTTATGTAAGTTAAGAACTATTTTAGTCTCGAGTATTTTCTTGACATTAAAGAAAAAACATTATCTAAAACAGGCCCTACTTTACTTTCAGATTTGATTGATATAGGTAGAGCAGCTTGGTGGTTAGTGTGTCGAAAATTTTCCTTCCTGAACGATGTTTGATATCCTGAGTTAATCGACAATCCACATTTTCATTTCAAAGTTCGGATTTGGGCAAATTGTAAATGTTAGGGATTGCAATATCGGACCAAAAGTTCAATACCAGTATTCGGTATTTTTGAGATCTTAATACCGGGATACCGGTTTTAATACCGGTAGTAGAAATTTTAGAAGAAAAAAGAAAACACAAGTGTTTTTTTGTTTTATTTGTAAGTTTTATTAGAGAATGTAAATATCACAAAAAAATTTGCAACTTATAAATTATAACAGTATATAAAGATTCACAAAAAAGTAAAGGAACATCTTGTTTATTTAAGTTACAAAAATAGTGTAAATATCACTATTCAGTCTGTGGTACTATTATAAATTTTTTAAATGTGAGCTCGTGGCTTAAGGCATCCAAGACCAAGATGTATAAGTGTTTGTCAGCTGTATTAGAACAAAAAAAAATCCCGGTCTCTTTAGCCTAAAGTCTGCACAAGATAACCGTAGAGCGACGAACAAAAACCATACAACACTCTAAGATCCTTTTAGACCGGGACCTACTATGTAAAGTGTATTCCGAACCACTGCAAACATCCATGACACCACCGGGACTGGAACCCGAAACCTGTGGTACTGAGCGCCAGGGCAAAAAAAAGTGAAACTCGGTGTTTTTGTGCTCACCTACGGAAGGAGAGGATTGAAAAACCTCTAGTGGTTGCGATCGGCTTGCACAGTAGGGTATCTTTGTTTATACAAATCTATCACTGAGAATAGATCACTTTAGTAGATTCTCAGATTGTATTAACAAATCAAATCTTTCTACTAATTCGAGAAGAGTTTGTGCAAAAAAAATGCCTGCTTTTGTCAATTAAAAAAACATGATTACCAAAAAAGAGTAAAATAGAGCATTGTGTACTTAATTAACTATAATAAATGACATTTGATATTGAAATATGACAATTTTTAAACACTATGGGGACCGTGTTAGATTGAAATGTATGATTTACACAAATACAGTTTTTAGGTGTTCTTTGATTCACCTACTACCAAGGTTTTTTGCCCTGTCTATTGTGTATCTCTTTTTTTTAATACGCTTTTATGAGTTTCACCTGTATGTTTGTCGGTTTGTTTGTATGTAACTGACCCTTTGGGCTCGATTTTGCCCTACTTTAAGAGATCAGATTTAATTTAAACGTTGTAGACTTATCAAGGACCAACGACAATAAAATATTTTGATAAGTTTATTATCTCAGCATGATTAGGATCGCCAGGATGAGTGATTTTATTTTAACTTATGAAGAGCAATTTAAACCATGTAGAATGAAAGTACCTAAGACATTCAAACCTACATGGGACAGTGGCACAGCTTATAACGGGCCTGACTACGGATCAGTAGATTCCCTGTTCGAATCCTGGCTGGCTCGACATATTCGAATTTAGATTTGTTTTACTCACAATTAAATTATTGTAAGAACTATAGTTCCAGTCCTCCGTACCGGGACCTCATTTCAATATCATAGTTTAAAAACTCTCAAAAACACGCTTTTAAAGTTAATCAAACTAAAAAGTAAAAAATAAATTAATAGTTTAAAAAAACTAATAAACACGCTTTTAGAGTTAATCAAACTAAGAAGTAAAAAATAATTGTTAACATAAGAATAAAATGACTGACGAGAAAATGAATGTCACTGTTCTAAAAGCGTGGGGTGCTTTGTATGACATTTTTAAACTAACTCTGTATTTCGGAATGAAACCAGTGAAAAATTAAAACGATTGACATCGAGCACCCCACGCTTTTAGAACAGTGACATTCATTTTCTCGTCAGTCATTTTATTCTTATGTTAACAATTATTTTTTACTTTTTAGTTTTTGTGAACTATAATTTATTCTTTTTATAGTTTGTCCAGCCTGCTTCTTGATCGTTCGTTGTTGCTGGAGTTTTTGCATACGTTTGTGGTTCTTGATGTTCTTGTTAATTCTTCCTCTGTGTCTGGTGGATTTCAATTGTTACTTGGTATTAATGTGAATTTTTCCGTTACTAATGTTTCGAGAGGGTCTTTCGGGTTTTGTGTCATAGTCTCACATACTATTTCATAATTTTCAATTTCCAACCTTTCCTTTTTTTCCCTATTTACTCTGTTTTCTTTTTCTGGATGTAATTGAGCTCTTCTTTGTATGATGGACATTAATTTTGAAATGAGTAGTCTAAAAATCTTTATTTCCGGTTTATGCTTTTATTCTCTGGTTTACTCTGAACGCACTTAATACAATTTTTTGGGTTTGCTTGTGCAGTCCTTTGTTTTGTGGTTATCGCTGCACTTTCAACCTTCTTTCTGTTTCTTCACAATTGTAGCTTGAGTGGCCAATTTTCTGGCACTTTAAGCCCCTTGGCAGTTCGTAAAATATTTTAACTCTATAAGAGTGGAAGTCAATGAAGATTCTTTTTCCACTTAGTACTTTTTTACTAATGTCTTCACCCAATTGTATTATTACGTGATGCATTTCGTCTTTGTCCTTGAATCTCTTTTGCCATCAGGATCCTGAAGTAAATTGTAAATTAGCATGCAAACTAAGTTGGCTAGTAAATTGTAAACTTCTTCTTCAATGGCGCAACGACTCCAAGTTGGGCCAAGGCCATCTGGCTATTGGCAGATAAATTGTAAACTACTTGAAGTGAATTGTAAACTAACCGTATAGTACAATTCGTGGCCAAGGAATTAATTTTAGGTTTTTTTTGGATTTAAGTTGCATGTATCTAATAATAGATGGCGCCAGATAAACTTAAAAAAATGAATGAAAATTATTTATAAAGGGCTTTCTGCAATAGAATGAAACAAAAGGAAGAATTGATTTAAATGATATATATTTTTTTTTTATTTATTTATTTATTATTATTATTATTTTTTTTTTTTTGTATATTACTTGTTTTTTCTCTAGAATTGACTCCACGACCACTGTAGGCTACGATTATCGTAATAGCAGATGAACAGAATTCCAACAAACACACTTTTTTATTTTTTGCTCTAATTCAATTCAGAAATGACTCCCGAACCTTTCCAAAACGAAACGAAAGGGCTTCTAAAATATAAATACCTGAAATACAGTAAAAGATATATTTTTAAAAAATTCAGTTTTAAAGTGATGAAAAATAGATTTTCTCAATCATCTTTTAAATAAAATAATAATTTCATTGTTATCGGAAATGTATGTCATTCACAAGTAATTGCTGTATTTAAATTTTAATACAATAAAGCAACGTAATTATTTGTAAATTTAAAATATCTGTAATAGCAATAAGGTATATTATATGAGATTTCAAATTTGCTTGCTTACAAATTTAATTTGGAAGCCATTTTATTTACTCTTCTCCACTAGTTCCCAATAGTATTATCGAAACGGCCCTCACTAGCTGGCCTTTATCATTCCAATGATTCTAAATCGCGTAATCTCTCATTTGTGTGATAGTTCCTTTGACAGTAGTAGAACGTGGACAGCAAACAAAACACTTTAAGTGAAGTAATTATTAGCTAATATGGATGCACATCAAAGTATTTTATTGGGATTAAATAATTGTTTATCAGTCGTACTAGTACATAAGCAAACGTAAGAAAACAAGTAATATAAAAAAAAATTTTTAAGTCAATACCTACTTTTTTTCACTGTATTGCAGAAAGTCCTTTTTAAATAATTTTCATTCATTTTTTTAAGTTTATCTGGCACAATCTATTGGTAAATATATGCCACTTAAACCTAAAAAAAAACCTAAAATTAATTAATTAAATTTAATGAATGAATTAATATTTGAAAAAACTGTATTAACATCCAGTGTCCTCCACTACAAGTTCAAAAAAAAATGTTATTTGAACTTGAGTGGATGAATAAAAAGTATTTTATTAACGATTGAAAATTTGAACAAGATACATATAAGGGAGTGTGAGCTAATAGGAGGAATTGAAAAAACGCTTTGCTTTTCCATTTTTATCTGCTTTCCATTCAGAATACGACCACCGAATCTTTATGAATGGCCGAGTGTTTAGCGCTCTGCCGCTCGGTACCACATATTTCGAGTTCGAGTCCCGGTGGTGCTATGGATGTTTGTAGGGGTTCGGAATCCATTTTAAACCGTAGGTCCCGGTCTGTTAAGCCCTCGTGAGAGAGAAGATGACCGTAGAGCGACAAACCAAACCGAATCTTTGAAATGCCGAAGACAACAAAGTTAATGATTGGACAGCTGCTCTCGTACCTTGTCCACGAAATTCCCTTGACTCCTGTATATTTTCTGTGAAAGGAATACCTACTTTATTCTATTATCCAATAAATTATTAAGAAATATTTTTAAAAAATGCTATTTTTTAAATTTATTTAGTTTACATATTTTTATTTTATTTTTATATTTTAATCATAAAAAAAAATACTTTAACCGCTGACAGTCGAGGCTTGTTGTACATCTTCAGAAGGAGGTCATCAAGTTATGAGGAAATATGTTAATTTATTATACGTAGTACGATGGCATTGCAAGCGACCTGTAACTCCTGTTGTGTTTGCTGAAAAATTAGGTGTTTTGTTTTATAAGCCCATTGAATTATTAAGCAAAATTTTAGAATATAAGCGCAAGTCTTAGTTTTAATTTATTTAATTAATTTTTTTTATTCATGAAAAGGAATTTTAAAAATTTGGAAAAAAGGGAACATTTTAATTACTGGGTAGTAAATCTAAGAAAACGAGGAATTTCTAGTAAAACTTCATAAACAAGGCATAGCAATAATTCATTAACAATATCAATAAAAACTCTAGAATGTTTTCTATTTTCCATAAATGAAATAGCACAATCTTGAAATGTATTTAAAATCCGGTTTTGAAAGTTTGGAATAAAATCGTACAATTCAGCGACATATATTAAAAATTAATTTTATGTTTCAAATGCCGAACATTGGTGCCTAAGCCATTCGTTCACGTGCTTTCCAGTACTTTCTTTGTGGTCAGACGGCCAATTGGCTAGCGCTCTGGCCTTTGGTACTACAGGCTTCTGGTTCGAATCCTGGCGGTGGCATGGATGTTTGTTACCGTTTCGGAATCCACGTTAAACTGCATGCCCCTGTCTAATTAATATAAAGTGTGCAAAAAATAACCGTAGACCAACAAACCATACCAAGTAACCAGTCATATGCCTAAACACAGCCGGAGCTGTCTTACCCGGAAAACTGGGAAGAGTTATATCTTATCCCAGAAATATCCATCTCTCACCTGTATAGCGTGTTGGATCCCAGCTTGGTGAAGAATTTTCTTAAGAGTAAATTAAACAAACAATTTAGTGGTATGAAACAAAGGAAGTTTGATTGATGCGTTTGCTCTGTCAAAGTTCCTTTCTCAGCCAGTATGTCAGCTTTTTCGTTACCCACAATTCCACAGTGGACTGGACCACATTGGAAAGAAATTCTGTGTGCCAGTGTCTTAAGCAAAGGCCTTCAGTCCAAGATTCTTTGGCAACTATTTTGATTATGAATGTATTAAAAATAAAATGCTGAAAATCACTGAGATCAACTGCATGTCTGATATATTTATTTATGTCATATATTTGCACGATTGATAGAAAGAAAATTTTAACAGCACTTATTTGTATATATATATATATATATATATATACAAACAAGGGCTGCTAAAATTTTATCTTATCTTATCTTAATCTTATTTGTATAATTTATTTAAAATGATAGCATATATATATATATATATATATATACTATCATTTTTGTTAAATTATTCATTGTTAAATTAATTTTGTTAAATTCATTTCTAAAGTACCAAGACAAAAACGATAGCGAACTTTAGAAATGAATTCATATACAGTTGACTTCCCTTTGTATCCGGCAATTTCTGTTTCAAATCTTTACCAAGTTACTACAATTTCATTCCAAGCATTAACTTTCAATACTGTACGCTTTGCCTACCTTGAAATTCATTATTCATTATACTTTCATTACTCTACAATTATTAAGTTGCGTTTATTTCTTAAATAATTTTTTTGCATAAATAAAAAAAAATATTTAGATAGGTAATAGACCAAAGTACCTATTCCGACTGTAAAAAAAACAGTAATTACAGGCCATTGCACAGTGTAATGTCTCGGCCAAAACTAGACCGATAACGGCTTCAAAAGGAGGTCCACTTTCAAAATCATGGAAACACTTTAATTTTTATTTGTGATATATATATATACAAAACACTGGATTATTATACAAAGAAATGAAAATTAAAAATATAGAATGCAACACAAGTACAATTCGCTTAAAGGTCGGAGATTTTACGACCTTTGAATGAATTGTGGTTTGAGTTTTCGAATCTAGGTCAACGTCGTCTGCGTCGTAACACGTCGGTCTGCGGCAGACCTTATTACTGTGTCCAAAATGTAAGACCAATCCAGAAAAGTGTCCAATCCAGAAGAAAACCAAAATATATAATAATATATTTCTAAGTTCGTTATAGTTTTATAGCAGATGTCAAACAAGGATGAAGTCAGCTGCGTGTTTGTTTTCTTCGGAAGGTGGCACAGTTCTTCAATGTGTTGGTCAAGCAAGGACTTCACAAGGCAGATCACCTTGTGTTTGGACTCATTCTTGTACATTTGCCCCACATCTCCTGGTACGAAATGCCTCGGTGGTGGATGAATCGCTGCAAGGTTCACCTACCCTCCAGCAGGCGAATAAGCATGTCTTTCTCCAATGGTAGTATATCAAAATAAAACATAATACTTCAAATTAAGTATGATCTAAGACGCATTCAAGGACCTCTCTAGCTTACGCTTAACGTAATAACAGAGTAACAAAAACACATTTTTATTTTCTGATTTAATTCTAGTTCAGAGATGATTTTCTCGAACCTTCGCAAACCGAATAAGACAACCTTAAAGAGATATATTTTAGAAATACCGTAAAATATATATTTAAAAAAAGTTCAGTTTTAAAGTGATGAAAGTGTAGTTGGACTTCCAATTTCCTTTGCCATAAAATAATAATTTCATTATTACCAAAAATGTATATCATCGTCAAGTAAATGCTTTATTTAAATTTTACTACAATAAAGTTAATTATCACACGGCGTAATACACGAAACCAAAAAAAAAATAAATAATACTTTGGAAACAGGCGGATAATCCGTTCACGTTCTGTTACTTCAGAGAAAAAGAGAAAAGCAACACTCTTTGTCGACTCGTAGCAGAACTCCCTCCTTTCTTCTCCAAAAACCACCCTTTGAGAAAATCCGTAATGAGCATGGGTTTCAGCTTCACTCACTTCTGCATTGAGTAGACATTTTCTCCTCCATCCATGAGTAGATTATTCATGGGTTGTCCGTCCCGCACTGAAGATTAGCCACACACACACAGTTAGCTTAATTTTTTCCCTTCTACTAACACTTATGAATATTCACTAAAAGGGTTCTACTACATTGACGTCAACGATCAATCGAGTCCCTATCAACCGAATGCAGAATTGCACCATTTACTCCAACTACTGAAGATCAAAGTGAAACTACAGATGTGATAGGATGTACTGAAATTAAGCCCTGTAAATGATGATTTTCAAACAAAAACGCTACTAATATTATTTACATTTATTCTTGTTCCATTTTAAATCCGGAAGAAAACTCCCGAACTTTTTACCATAATATTCCAATGTACTAATTATAGAAGTAGAAGTTCAGTCATTCTCGATTTGTATTGCTGCGAAGCAGCCGCTAGTTAAGTTCAGTCATTCATCATTCAACGCACGGAGTACCTTGGCCGTGTATGGCCTTAAGACTCCTAATCTTGAGGAATAAAGTTCATTGGAAACAAAAAACATGAATACAAACAAAAGCAGTGAGCATGATTATGTCCATTGTTAGTACAAAAAAGAAGAGAGTAAAAACAAATCGCAGAGTAAATAAAAGAAAGGCGCAATTAAAAAATAATTAAATAAGAATCAACAAGCGCAATTACTTAATGAATTTAAAAAGAAGCTGCATTTTTTCAAAGGGGTTAGTAGCATTTTTAAATTGTGAGTAAATATTGTCAAGCCCTCCAAACGTGTTAAAGAGATTAACAATTTCTTTTAGAACATACATTGCCTTAGTGGCAGAGTCCGCAGTGAGATCAGTATTGTCATCGTTGATATTTTGAGGCAGATGGTTTGTGACCAACGGCGCAGCGTGAGAGATCCTGGGTGTACCTTGCATGAAACTTGCGTAGGATACGCCCTCCGAGACTTGCCGGCTGGTGAAGGCGGGTCTTGTTGGCGCATGGCCCTGATTGGGTGGTAGGCGGGGCTTTGGAAACATCGGGCAACCTCTCCAAGCGGCAAGGTGCCCCATCTGGTGGCAGTTGATACAGGTGGGGTTTTCGATCCTCTCCTTGATATGGCAGTCTTTTAGGTGATGCTCACCTCCGCATTTTAAACACCTCTTCTTATAGTTGCAATTCTTGGATGAATGGTGAAAGAGATTGCAAGAAAAGCACTGTGAGGCTCCTGGGCGGCGATTAAACTTCTCTACTCGGACCGAATAGTGGAGTAGCCGGTTGACTTCGAAGAGCTTGACGTTCTCCGGGGCCTTGCGATATGTGAGTTGCCACACCGGGATGGGGGCCTTAGTCTTCAAGTTTGTTAACTGTCTGACTTGGTCTATCAAGAGACCGAGTTCAGAGAGTCCTGCCGCTATTTCTTCAGAGGAGTGGGTGACATGCAGACCTTTAAGCACCGCTTTCAGCGGGCGTTGATTTTTTGGTGTTATAACAAAAAATTCCAGCTGCTTCTCCGTAAGAAAGCGGGTGACAGCACGATGAACATCCGTGTTGGCCGGGAAAATCTTCAGCTGCTCACCGGCAAGCTTGATACGAACATCATCCTTATGCAGAGTGCTGATTTCAGCAACGTGCGCTTTAAGTGCGTCAGTGAACCGCACCATGATGAGCGGCAGTTTAGGCTCGGCAGCTACAGGCATGTCAGCAGGATTGTCGTCTTCAATCTCAACATCAGATAGTTGCTCAAAATTGTTAGTAGTAGCAATGGGATTAGTGATATTAGTTTCAACACTAATGCGAGCAGTATGCCTTTTAGGCGGTTTAAGAAAGCCGTCACTAGGAGCAGCCACAGCTGGTCTTTTAAGCTTTTTAGTTTTAGAACTAATCTTGCTCTTGGAGCTTAACTTTACCTGCGCATTATTGTGCCTAGCGCAGTTAGTAAGTGGACATAATCCGAGCTCACTTACCCGTTTGGTTGCCTCAGCAAGGGCTGCTTCCGCTGTTTTTAGTCCATCCATGGTGGGTTTAAGGGCAGTCCGCTGAATGACACCTCCGTCAATCAGGATGTTTTGATTCTGTAGAATTTGTTGGATCAAGTCCACAGCCCTCTCCTTGTCTTTGAGTTGGGCGCGAGCCGCAGTGATGGCGGTGCAGTGATCGGCATCAGAGAGCAGGGGAGGTTCCGTTAACATAGCTTCAGCGGCAGCGCTGGAACTGGGTACTTGCAAATGGTCATTAAGAGGACCGTTCCCCGTAGAAAAAACATGCTGCATGGTTGGAAAATTTTTCTTGAAAGTAGCCAAATCTTGTAAGAGCTTACGCGAATTGCAAGCATCAGAATCCAAATCAGCAGTAAGATCCATGGTGATTTGACTCTGGAAACTCGGGCAATCAGTTCTTCCCATCATACTAGAAACTCCCGTATAAATACTCATCACACAACATAAGACATCAAACTTTAATCAGCACTCTCTAGCGTTCGATCGCACCAAGATTCTGTAAGTTTAGTCATTCAAAGATACAGTAGTATGTATTTTGAAAGAATTCAATTTAAAAGTGATGAATGCTTAAAAAATATCGCATGTTGAAAGGAACAGGTGCCTTGGTCTCTTACCTATTGAATTATTCAAAAAAAAAATAATAATAAATAAATAAATAAGATTGCAAGTTTTATATTATTAATTGATTAAATAAACCCTTGTTAGGGTAATCTGCCAAATTGGTAGAGGCTGCTTAGTTTTAGATCTTTGTAACTGGGTACCTTGTCAACAGCGTAACCCAAATTAACTGACTCTGCTTTGATTTTATTATCAAGAGTTTTAACGTAGATTCCTTTGATAACGACCTATAAAGGGATTTGATATTCAGGCGTTATTACAAAATATTCGATGGAGTTTTCTGCTAGATATCTAGTTATAGCCCTGTGCTGATTTTCGTCGATTGGAAACATCTTGATCATCTCACCCGCAATTTCGATGGTAACTTTAGTTTCAAAAAATTTGTCAAAATTGGCAAGCATAGTTTTCAGATTTTCAGTTGGCTTGAATGATAATTTACTAAGAAAATGTTTCCTTTATTATATATATATATATATATATATATATATATATATATATATATATATATATATATATATATATATATATATATATATATAGAGGAATATATATAATATATATATATATATATATATATATATATATATATATATTATATATATATATATATATATATATATATATGTATATATATATATATGTATATATATCATCATTAACATCATTGGTGCAATAGCCCCATTGTGGGCCAAGGTGGTCTGTCTGCCTAATGACAGTTTAAAAGAAGAGAGATGTTAAATTTTTAACGGGTCAGGTTTTAAGTAAGCCCTAAGCGGCACGATCATTTTTAGAACGGGATTTACCTTTTTAAAGCGACTCCAGAGCTGTAGTTACTCGGCCAGCATATATATATATATATATATATATTTGTGCAATGATTTCATTGAAAATCAAGGCCATGATTTCATTATCATTTTAATTTTGTCTCTTTTATCAACGGAACACAATTTCCGATATTCTATAAATCCCTTCACACTGCTTAAAGGATTTTAAATGATTTGTGTTCTGTCGAATATTTTTGTTTTCAAATGCCGGGTGCCTTTAACCTAGGGTTCACCGTTATATTCTACTACTGTACAATCACATTCGGCTTCGTAACTCACTACTTTCAAAGGTCGGAGATTTTACGAACTTTGAGTGAATTGTAGTTTGAGTTCTCGAATCTACGTCGACATCGTCTGCGGCAGACCTTCTTATTGTATCCAAAAAGTAAGACCAATCCAGAAAATAACCAAAATACACAGTAACATATTACTGAGTTCATTACCGTTTGATAGCAGATGCCAAACAATGAAGTCAGTTGCGTGTTTCCTTTCTTCGAAAGGTGGCACAAGTCTTAATTGTGTTGGTCAAGCAAGGACTTCATCAGGCAGGTCCACCTTGTGCTTGGACTCATTCTCGCACATTTGCCTCTACATCTCCTCCCAGTGTTGTAGGAAAGGCCTGGGGTGGTGGAGAAACAGCTGCAAGGTCCACCTACCTTCCAGCAGCCGAATAAGCAAGACTTTCTCCAACGGTAGAAGATCAAAATGAAACAAAATACTTCAGATTACTCATGCTCTAGGACCTTTCTAGTCCACGCTTAACCTAACGACTGCGTAACAAAAACACATTTTTATTTTCTGATTTAATTCCAGTTCAGAGATGATTATCTCGAACCTTCGCAAACTGGAATAAGAGGATTTTAAAGTGATACATCATCATCATTCTGGTTCACGGAGTACCATGGCCATGTAGGGCCTGAAAAACTCCTAATCTGTTGCAGTAAAAGACATTGGAAAAACAGTACATTACTATAAAAAAGAAGGCAGTGAGCATTGGTCATGTCCACACGGCAAAAAAATAAAAAGAAACATTAGACATTTGTGAAAAAAGAAACGGAAAAATCGAAGAAAGCATGGTACAATTAAAATTTGGAAAAGCAGTTAAATAATTAATTTAAAACATTTAGCGATGATTTGAAATTTTCCAAAAGGTGAATTAGCATTTTTTAATTGAGCATAGAAGTTGTCTATACCACCAAGCATGTTGAAGATGCTGGAAACTTCCTGTAGGATATACACTGTTTTGGCAGCCGTATCATGATCGAAATCTTGCCAGATGTTTTGGCGATCGGGAATCACTGATGGAGCAGCTGGCGGCGGCCCACGCAAGAAACTTGCGTAGGAGACACCAGGCGTGACTAGTCGACTGTTGAAAGTTGTCTTCGGCGGCTCGACGTTGCGATTGGGTGGAAGGCGTGGCTTCGGGAATTTCGGGCAACCGCGCCATGCGGCAAGGTGCCCCATCTGGTGGCAGTTAATGCAGGTAGGATTTTCAATCCTGTCCTGAATTGTGCAATCCTTCAGGTAGTGCTCGCCACCACATTTCAGACAACGTTTCTTGTAATGGCAGTTCTTTGCCGAATGATGGAAAAGATTGCACGCAAAACATTGGGAAGCACCCGGCTTCCTGTCGAATTTTTCCACGCGCATCGAGAGGTGGAGCAATCTATCAACTTTAAAAATTTTTGAATTTTCAGGACACTTTTTATACACCAACTGCCACACGGGAATTAGTGCCTTGGTCTTGAGGTTGGTAAGTTGGCGCACTTGTTCAATAATAAGTCCAAGTTCGGATAGTCCAGCAGATATCTCCTCGGCAGTGTAACTGACGGGGAGTCCTTTCAGGACGGCTTTTAGCGGTCTTAGATTCTTTGGTGTGATTACAAAAAACTCCGTCTGGGAGTTTTTCAAGAAAGTGGTGATAAGCCGGTGGTGATCCGGAGTACTGGGAAAAATTTTTAGGTGTTCACCTGCTAGCTTTATCCTGACGTCTTCCTGGAATTTCTTGCTGATTTCAGCAATCAGATCTTTTAAGCTGTCCGAGTACTTGATCATAATTGGTGGTAGTTCCGGCTCCCTAGGCACTTGAGGTTCATCATCAGGGTTTTCGCCAACATCGAGGTTGGAGTATTTATTTGAAGTGTCAATTGAGGTGGTAGTAGAAGTAGCAGTAGCAGCTTTAGCAGTATGCTTCTTAGCAGGTTGTAGAAAACCATCGTCATTACTTGCAGCGGTAGCTGGCCTTTTGGGTTTTTTAGTTTTTAGAGTAACCTTGGCGCCACTATGCCGTGCACAATTAACAATAGGACATTGACCAAGCCCACTTACCTGGTTTTCCGCGTCTGATACAGCTTCTGCAGCTTTCTTTATAGTAGCAGCTGAGGCCGTTATTGTCTTTGCGGTCACAAGACCAGCATCCATCAGGATCTGCTGCTTCGTTATAGCTTGAGTTGCAAGATCATGGAGTTTCCTTCGTTCGGTGAGAAGCTGCGTGGCAGCAGTAATTTTCCGACAAACATCTGCTTCTGTGAGAACAGGAGCAGGATCCATCTTGGAGGTAGTAGCCGCCGAGGGTTCTTCACTGGGAATTACCTTCATTGTACAATCCGGTGGAGGATCAATCTCCATTGACGGGCGTGATTGCAGCAGAGGGGCAAACTGATTAGTATAATCCGCCATTACACGAAAAGCATTAGCCAGACCAGGGTCTTCTTTACATCCAAATTCCATCAGAACACAACAAGAACATATGTGCGAAAGAATCAAATCAACTCGCGAATTCTCGATCCGGAGTCATGAAAATCACCAGAGCATAAATCATGTGAACAAACCGAATTGATCCAGACTAATTTCAAGAGAATCTCTCAGATTTTTTTCTAAAGTGATACATTTTAGAAATACAGTAAAATATATATTTAAAAAAAGTTCAGTTTTAAAGTGATGAAAGCGTAGTTTGATTTCCAATAACCTTTGTCAAAAAATGATAATTTCATTATTAGCAAAAATGTATATCATCCTGAAGTAATTTCTGCATTTAAATTTTACTACAATAAAGTTAATTATCACACGGCGTAATACACGAAATAAAAAAAAAAGGATCACTTTGGAAACAGGCGGATACTCCGGTCCTGTTCTGTTATTTCAGAGAAAAAGAGAAAAGCTACACTCTTTGTCGACTCGTAGCAGAACTCTCTCCTTTCTTCTCCAAAAACCTCCCTTTGAGAAAATCCGTGATGAACAGGGGATTCAGCTTCACCCACTTTTCAATTGAGTAGACATTTTCTCCAGCTCATGGTCTATCCCCCATCACGATGGAACAAGTCATGATGTAGTCCAGATTCCATCTGTATTGTTTTGACCTGTTAAGGTCGCACAGACAATTGCTGATTTCATGAGTCTCATTATACATGGCACTGAATATCTCCTATCACATTTGAGTGGCTTATTCTCATTAGTACAAAACACTAATTGCATGTAATATAACCAACTACAACACTAGTTATCTGCTGTCAAATTTGAGTGATAGGTTGTTGTTTTTTACATATCTAATGTACAACTCCTCCCGTGAGATAATGGTCCATTTACTCCTTAAACGCTCAACTGTAAGCAATCATCAAGAATAAAACAAACCTTAATACAGATTCATTTTTATATAAAATAATGCCGTTTAAAAGCGGATTTCAAACAGTGACGCAATCAGCTGCGTGTGTGTTCCTACCGGAAAATGCCTCATTTCTTCATCTTATTAGTGGCGGCAAGGAATTCATCAGTGAGGTGTCCTTGCGTTTCTACTCAATCCGGAATAGTTGTTTCTACATCTTCTCTCAGTATTCTAAGAAAAGTTTTAAGAGTGGGTAAAAGCAGTTGAACTGACCACCTAGCATCTATCAACTGAATATATAGTTTTCCGCCATTTACTGCATCTACTCAGGTTTAAAGGAAAACTACAGATAGGTTAGGATTTAAAGAATTTAAAGCCGTTTAAATACTTGTTGAAATGCTTGACAAACAAAACCAATATTACACATACTTATTCCATATTCAGTCCGGAAGAAAACTCACAGACCTTTTAGAACTGTTTGAGTAAACGAAAGGAAGCCGCTTTTAAGTCGAAAATACAGTAACATATATATTTAGAAAAATTTCAGTTTATAAGTGATTATTATTCAGTGCTGACAGTGTATTATTTATTCATTTGTGTCAGTGTAAAATTATGACAGTGTATTATATTATTATTATTATTAAATTCATTTATGATAATGTATTATATTATATTATTATTAAATTCATTTATGGCAGTGTATTATATTATATTATTATTAAATTCATTTATGAAAGTGTATTATTTATTCATTCATAACAGTGTAAAAAAATCCTAAATTTGTTGCTAGCAAAATTGAACAATGTACACAAACAAATTTGTATTTAACGAAGCTCCTTGGCTACAAGGTAGCCGTTGGCCTCTATCATGGCAAAGCATCAGATGAAGAGATAAATGCAGTGCATGAGATAGTAGCAAAGTAGTAAAGGAAACTGTTCTTTGTGGTGACGATTCCTTTCTTGTGCATTGGCGATGGTGATGATTTGGCGTGGTGGCAGCCGAGAGCTTCTATCTTGGAAAAACTTTAGAAGAGGAGCAAATACAATGCATGAAACAGCAGCAAAGTAGACAAACGGAAACTTGCCCAAAAAGTAAAAGGAACAAATAAACAAAAGATTTTGTATATATAAATGCACAATGTACTTGATTACATGCTTTATTTAATAGTTGGAATAATAAAATAAGAGAGATTATTTGTTAATTTAACGTAATGAAATGGTACGAAAGTTTACGTTTCCTTATGAAAGTAATTTTAAAGCCTCATCAAATAGCATAGGCTGTTCAATATTTGGATGTCTTGCTCACTATCTGGCCCTTATCATTCCCACTCACCTGTCCCCTATCATTCCCGACATTTTTCGTGAAATTTGCTGATAATTCCTTCAACGGCATCATAAGGGTAGATCTGTTAATAAGGCACCTCTGAGAAACGCTTAGACAGCACACAGAATACCTTTTGGGTATTATTTGCGTGCTGTTATGGACGAACATCAACCGATTTTCATAAATTTAAGTAATAGTATATTGCAAGAATCATTTATCCCATTTTATTTTCATTTTTTATTTACACGATTTTTATTTACTTTTTTTTTAATGAAAAGCAATTGCTATCTGGCATTATTTTAAGAAGAAAATGGATTCTTCAGAAGCATTTAAAGATTGAACATTAATTTTCGAACGTATGCTGTTTTAAAATGCAGGGTTTGTTAATGTAAAATTATATTCCGAACTGATTTCAAACTTACATTGTTTTCGAATGCCAAGTGTGTTAATTTAGAATAATAAGGCAGAAAAATGGCAGATCTGTAACTTATTCATCGTTGCATAGTGTGCACCATGAGATACTATAACAATGTAGTTATATTTTGCCCCCAGAATTTAGAAAAACACATTAGCTTCTGTGTTCTTTTACACAACCACAACAAAGTATGCCATTCATAAATATCATTAATAATTATCAACTTCACCTTTATGTAGTTGTGACATATCAATTTAAATTTCAGCTAGCAATGAGTTACGCAATTTAACAACCAAACAATCATATGCTTTATAATTTTATAAGCACCCTACATTGTGAAGGGTGAATTGGAAATCCATGTCTGCAAATGTTAAAAGTGTAACAGGAAGAGCTGTAACCTTGTTATGGGATGAAAAAAATAATATAAATCTGATATTATATGGATGCAGACTGTTGCTTTTAAGTGTTTAACGAAGACATATTTTTATTTTTATTTGAGCAAAATTGAATTTTGATTTAAAGTTTTGTTAAAGCAACCATCACATGAATACGCAGGTCATAAATGAATAGCTTATTGTTGGAATTTGTAAGCTCTACAGCGCGACGCTGGGTGGCGCTGCTAGTGTTGTAAAAACCGGCTTTCCTCCTGGACTTGCAGATGAGCTGTTACCGGAGTGTTAAGTACATATTATTTGTACTTAACTGTATGTAAATAAATGAAACTTCTAAAAATATCTGAATTGATTGATAAAGCTGCGATTAATAAAACACATTGAACCACAGAACGAAAGAAACCAAAATAATCATTGTAACACCTATCAAGAAAATGATAATGGAATTCGTCAGTCTAATGAATATCAACTTCAAGTTAAAGCAGTTGTGACGTATCAACTTAAGTTTCAGCTGGCAATGAGTTACGCATTTGAACAACCAACCAATCATAAAAAAAATGTCTTTCGACAAATTTTGCAACAAGCTTTATAATTCGATAAACACCCTAGGGTGGATTGGAAATAAACATGTTTGAAATTGTTACAAGAGTGACAGGAAGAGCTTTAACCATATTAAGGGGTGCAAAAGTAATATAAATCTCCCATTATACGGATGCAGGCTGTTGCTTTTAAGTGTTTGTCGAAGCCTGTATTTGAAGATCAGTCAGGGATTTCACCTCTGTACTAGGTAGTATATGAACATCCGAGAAAATAGAAATTAAAGCAAACCAAATATTGACAAGAAATTGGCGAAAGATATAGCATGTATTCTTAATTGCTTTTTCATTAATGTTTTTGGATCACCCTGAAGTCACAGCTAGTTCAGGTAGACTACTGCATATGAGTCATCAATAACTCCTCACCAGTAGCATTAACACTATTGTTTAGACGACGCACATAAATAAATCTTCGAAACAATAGTCAAACAATTATTCCAAACAAAATTTAAAACAATTACTAAAAATCTAATTCGGAAGAAAACTCCCGAATCTTTTACAATTGAATGAAGAAACGCTTCATCTTACACTTGCACTCTCTAAAATAATAATATTTATTTTGAAAGAATTCATTTTATAAGTGATGAAAGAATGTTATAAAATCTAATTTAAAGATTATTGAAATTGTATGCCATACTTCAGTTTCTTTATATATTTCTATGAATTTTAAAATAATGTAAATAATTGTTGATTTCAAATAATTATAAGTATTGATGAAATTCAAAGGAACGTCGCAAGTAAATTAAAAGGAAAATAAAAGATATTATTGCAAGCTTTAAAATAATAACTAAAAAGTAGCATTTAGAGTAACGACGACGAGTTGTAGGTTGACGGAGCTCCTTGGTATGGGTAACCGCTAACTCCTTCTTTACATATGAGAGGGAAGTTATTTTAGCTTTAAGCCCATTGCATTAAAAAATAAAACAATTAAAATAGAGATAATAATATATGGAGAGGAGAAGGTTTTTTTTTTTTCTTCTTTTCAATAAAGTATTTAATAATTATTAATTATAATTTAATAATTAAAATAACAAAGTAAAAAGAGGAGAGTACAAGTTAAAAATAACAAAAACTTTTAAGAGCAGTTTGTTAAGAAAGGATGAACTGGTAATGACGGGGGAAATCTGCGAATCGTACAACGTCAGTTGCAAGTGAACGATAGAAGAGCAGAGCCTGGGGAGGGGAAATGAAAACGTTTCGACTACCAAGTCCTGTAAACAATATAGTCATAATATGTGCATATACTTAAGTAATAGTTTATCGCAAGAATCAAAATCCTTCACATTTGATTTTCAATTTCCTTTTTGCTGCTTTCTTTTCGAAATGCGACTACCAAATATTTCAAAAATTAGATACTCTAAGTGGATGTTTCTATAGTAGCTCGTGGGGAGAACATCCTGTCTCTGTTTGATGAAAGGAACAGGGGCTTTGGTCTCTTAGGTATTGAATTAATCAAAGAAATAAGAATGAAAATCTTATATTATTAACTTTATACTAATACATATGGGTCATGAGTACTCTTCACTAACACTACTAATGCTATTCTTTATATGGCGCACATAATTATATCTTTAAGAAACCGGCAAACAATCATTAGTAAGATAACTACAAACATAATTCGGAAAAATACTCCCAAATCTCTATCAACTGCTCACATTAAACTAACTGTTCACATCATCGTCATCATCGTTCAGGATGCAGAGTACCTTGGCCATATGCGGCCTTTACTCCAAATCTTGTACTATAAAGTCATTAATAAAAACAAGACATTATATACAAGAAAAGGCAGTGGGCAATGGTCATGTCCAATTAGAAGTAAAAAGAAGCATTGTAAAGAAGTAAAAAGAAGCATTGTGAACAATGGAAAATAAAAACACAAGAGAAGATTAAACAGCGAAATTTAAGCATTTTGCGATGATTTGGAATTTTGCCAAGGGAGATTTTGCGCTTTTCAGTTAATTATAGAAATTGTCAATGTCGCCTAACATATAGAAGATGCTGGACACTTCTTGGAATACATAGGCAGTTTTAGCGTCCTTGTCAGGATCAACATTATCCCAGATATTTGGACGTTCCGGAATCACGGATGGAGTAGCCGGCGGTGGCCCATGCAAGAAACTTGCATAAGAGACACCGGGCGTGACTGTACGGCTGACGAACGTGCTCCTGGGCGGAAGGCGTGGCTTCGGAAACTTCGGGCAACCTCGCCATGCGGCAAGGTGCCCCATCTGGTGGCAATTGATGCATTGAGGATTCTCAAGCCTTTCCTGGATAGTACAGTCCTTTACGTAATGTTCGCCCCCGCATTTAAGACATCTTTTTATAATGGCAGTTTTTAGCGGAGTGATGAAAGAGATTACATTGGAAACATTACGAAGCACCAGGCTTGCGGTTAAATTTCTCAACTCGCACCGAGAAGTGGAGCAAACGGTCGACTTCAAAAATTTTGGAATTGTCTTCAGATTTCTTATATACCAACTGCCAGACAGGGATCAATGCCTTAGTTTTTAAGTTGGTTAATTGGCGGACCTCATCAATCTTTAGACCAAGTTCGGTCAATCCAGCAGCAATTTCGTCAGTCGTGTAAGTTACCGGGAGGCCTTTCAAGACGGCTTTGAGGGGTCTCAGATACTTTGATGTTATGACGTAGTACTCCGTCTGGGAGTTTCGCAAGAAGTTTGTAATTACACGATGATTATCCGAGTTATTCGGAAAAATCTTTAGATGTTCGCCGGCCAGTTTGATGCGCACCTCCTCATTAAATTTTTTGCTGATTTCAGCAATAAGTCCTTTAAATTGTCCGAGTATGTCACCATAATAGGTGGGAGTTTCGGCTCCTGTGGCACTAAAGGTTCGTCATTATCACTTGCGTCAACAGCTAAGTTGGCATATTTATTTGCAAGTCCAACAGTAGGAGCATTCGCTTTAGCGGCAGAATTTTTGACCCATAATTTGAATAAACCCATCTTCAGAATTTGCAGAGGGAGCAGGCCTCTTTGATTTTTTTGTTTGGGATGTTTATTTTTAGCAGCACTATGACGCGCGCAGTTGACAATTGGACAAAGACCAAGCCCATTTACCTGGTCCTCAGCGGTGATAACATCTTCTTCAGCCTTCTTCACGGTGGCAGCGGAGGCCTTCAGTGTCTTTGCCGTAACAAGACCAGCATCCATAAGGATCTGCTGCTTTGTAATAGCTTGAGTGGCCAGTTCATGGAGTTTCCGGCGTTCTTGAAGGTGTTGCTTAGCAGCAGTGATTTTCAAATAGATGTCTGCTTCTGTGAGAACAGGAGCAGGAGTTCCTTGAGAGGTGGAAGCCTCCAAGGGGACATCATTGACAGTTGCCTGCATGGCGCATTCCGTAGGAGAATCAATCTCCATCGATGAGCGTGATTGAAATAAGGGGAAATTTGTTGGAATATTCCGCCATTACGCGAAGAGCTTCAGTCAGATCCCCACGATCGTCTTTACGCTCGCAATCCATAGACACAAAACATAGAAGAATGATCACGAATCTCGAAACAGTAAAACAAATATCTCTTCCTCTACACAACGAACAATCAATGAACTCCAGAACTAAAATTAACTCAGGTGAACATTTTATATATGCTTCTTAGTTACAGTTGCAAAGTGGAAGATAACTCTGAAGTCATCAAATTGTTTTCATGTACAATAAAACAAAAATTAAAAGAACCAATAGATTTATTGCTTTTTTTAATGACTGTAACTTTGTTTTTAATCTTCATTATTTAAATCTGTATTTAATCACTATGTAATTAAAAGCAAATTAGCAAATACCACAATGTCTTAAATAATAATTGTCATGCTTTGTACAAGATTGGAGACATGCTTATACAATTAAATGTAGAAATATAGTAAGAATCATAAGATATGATATACACAGTCCAGTCACATTAATGTGACCACCACCTACTTTCGACGTCAACGTGAAATAACAAATCACAAAAGGCAGCACATTGCAGTGGAGTGTATATAAAGAATTCCACTTAATACCACACTCCACTTAAAGCCAGAATATACAAGAGTGTATATTCTGGCTTTTGACAGGTGGTCACATTAATGAGACTGGACTGTGTATATTTACAG
>BPLQ01008265.1:0-13086 GCA_021605075.1 Caerostris darwini
AAAACAAAGTCATTCTTTGCAGAAGGTCGCTTCGTGAAATGTGTTGAAAATGCTGTCGATCTAGAGCTTTTGTTTTGTTTGCCACGTGTACACTTTACCTCTCTCAACTGTAACCGTGCTTCAGTTTAAAAACCTTTTTTTGTTAGTAGTTATCAGTATTAGATGCGGTTTTTGTGACTGTATGTCTATTATTTTCATGTGTCATATCGTCATTAAATGAAATTGTAAATATATATTTCAATTGACTAACTACTTCCCGTCGTTTTGGATATCTCATTCTTAATATTCCGGGGAACTGGAAAGATAAGAGAAATTTCATATGAAATCTTTATAGTTTTGGTGAGGTAAAAAAATGAATTGTAATAGGCAAAGCGAATTTTAACCAGAAAGTTAAAATTCGCTTTAAAAAAAGTTTTTCCGGAGTACTGATATGGGAAAAGTTCCAGCCTACATGGAAATTTACACAATCTAATGCACCGTTTAGGCTAATATTATTTTTAGCATATATATATATATTTTTGAATGGAGCTAATCAATACAAATACTGGCTACATGTAAAATGGGAGCATATATGGGATCCACTCTTCCTTTGAGGAGTTACATGACAATTATCTCCATAATGAGATGAAGTACAGATATATTATCCTTAAAAAGATGGCAGTTTTTGCCTTATCTTCATCTGCTACAGGAATGTGATAATATGCTTTAGTAATATCAATTTTAGAAAATATGGTTTTATTAGTTAAAATATGTTGAAAATCCTGGATTCGAGGTATGTTATATCGATCAGGTATAGTTAAATCATTCAATCTTCTATAATCACCACACGGACGAAAAGAACCATCTTTCTTTGTTACTATATGTAATGGACTTGCCCATTCTGAGCTAGATGGACTAATAATGTTATTGTCTAGCATATATTTAAATTCTCTTTTAGCTATTTCCAACCGTTTTGGATCTAATTGTCTTGCTTTACAATTTATAGGTTGTCCTTTAGTTACAATATGATGTTTTACATTATGTTTAACATTTGAAACAAGAAAATTTGGTTTTGTTATATTGGGATACATAGAAAATAAATCAGAATATTTACATAAGCTGCTCGTTGTATTTACACATTCATTAATAGAGATGGGTGCAATGTTACCATAAACTGCAAGGTTAGTTACACCATCAATTAATCTTTTATGCTTTATATCAATTAATAAATTGAACTTATTTAAAAAATCTGCACCTAGTATAGGTTTACTAATTTTGGCCACAATAAATGGGAATTGAAATTCTCGGCGCAAACCTAGATCAAGATTTAAAATTTCTGTACCAAAAGTATCGATTGCAGTATTATTTGCAGCATATAATTTATAGTCACTAATAAATTTGTGTTTAGAAGTATAAGGAATAAGACTTACGTCCGCTCCACTATCAACCAAAAAGCGTAAACCCGTTTTTTTGTCGTTGACAAATAGACGGTATTGTCAGCAGCAGAGTCTGCCGTTAATTCTGTTGCTGATTCTGGTTTTCCGAAGGATTATTTTGCCATGCACATGGAGCTTTGCATTTATCAGGAAAACATTTTTCTCGAAAACGAAAATGGTAATAACAATATTTGCCAGAAGGATTGTAAGAGCGATTGCGAGACTTACTTCGATGAGAAGAAGAGTATCGACCGCTATTTGTTGTTTGGGAACGAGAGTTCCTTGTGACACTCAGTTTTGCAAGTTTATTATCCAAAAATGCAATTTGTTGTTGTAACTCAGTTATGGCATCTGATCCTGATGAAACATTGCTTACGCGGTAAAGTTCTTGTTTTGGTTGCATTTCAAGAATACGATCCGCCATTAATGCCAGTTTTTCAATTCCTTCATCACTAACTAGTAAAATATTCCGTACGGAATCAGGCATTTTTTGTAGAAATAATGTTGTTAGTACCTTATCAGTTATTCCATCAGTAGCCAGGTTTTTCATTTTTTGTAAAAGTTGACTGGGTTTAAGATCTTCCAAATCAAGTCCTGTCAGCAGTCTCTGAAGACGCTTATTTTCGCTTTCTTTAAAAGTATTCAGCAAACGTTCGTTTGCAGCGGTATATTTTGTTCTATTATCATCACTTATAATGTCCCACAAACTTTCAACAAATGTCGGTTCTAATTGTGAAACTAAGTAGTTGAATTTTGTATCCTCGGCTGTTATTCCACAAATTGAAAACTGTGCTTCAACTTGAAAGAACCATATTTCTGGTTTTTCAGCCCAAAAAGGAGGTATTTTGACACTTATCCGCGCTACTTCATCTTTTTTCGCCGATTCATTAGATTCAGTCATTTTGTAAATAATTCACTGTTTGCAAACAATTCACGGGTCACCAAGTATGTGTCGGTATTGTAAAGGTTGCGTAGTGTTATTGAAATCCAGACGGCAAAATAAAAGACGATAATCAATTTTCACAATTACGACATGTTTATTCTACTTCGAACGCTTACTACGTTCTATTTTTATTCTAGCGGGAAAATTCCCTTTTTTAACAATGAAAGTAGAAGTCGTTCAATTTGTATTCCATTTTACATCAATAGGTGTCGCTACAAGAGGATTAGAATATTACATAATTTTTCCTTATCATTTTAAGTTATGGCAGAGACATTAGGCACCAATCAGATGAATTTTCTACTACGGCTAAGGAAGTATTTCTTGCAATTTCAAAATCAAACCATGCGTAAGGAACATCAACTAACGTCTTGTGGGCAGAAGAAATGCAATTATATACCGTGAGCTGTAGCGGCTGCTTGCAATTACATATTTAATGCTTATTGTTAGTCAATTTTTTCTTCAGGGTAGCTCAATTCCAGTTATACTTCTGTAATACGTTAAAATTAATCAATTTTTTGTTGTAAATTTTCAGTTTCGAAAAATTTTAAACCATTTCAACATTTTTCTCGATTTCCACAAGTGCTTACCGCTTTTTTTATATTATGATTATACATATTATCTTTACGCCAACTTCAGTTTTGATTAAAATCGTTCAAAATTATCTCTCTAATAGAACTTTTGTGGTTTCTATAGACAATACTAACTCTTCTGTCAAAAATATTCAGGCTGTTGTTCCCCAAGGTTCTTTCCTTGGCCCTTTTCTATACAATCTTTATATCAATGATATCCCGCAAATATATAATGTTAAAATTAGCCTCTTCGCAGATGACACTGCTTTACTCACCCAAGGTCGCAAGCATCAGATTATCAGCAAAAATCTTCAAATTTACATTAATCAACTTGAATCATGGCTCACTAAATGGAAAATCCAATTAAATATTGAGAAAACTGAAGCAGTACTGTTTACGCATAAAAGGGTTTTTAATAATCCAACCATAAAAATTTTTAATAATGCTATCACTTGGACTGGGCAGGCTAAATATTTGGGTGTTATTCTCGATCGCAAATTAACTTATGCTCCTCATGTTAACTACCTCAGGGATAAATTTAATACTTGCATTCGCATTTTGTACCCACTAATCTGCAGAAATTCTGTTATGTCTAAGGAAAATAAAAAACTCATATATCTTGCTTACTTGCGTCCAATACTTGCATATGCGAGTCCTGTTTGGGGATCAACGGCTCGGTCAAATTTTGAGGTCATCCAAAGGTTAGAAAATAAAATCATTTGAATGATCACAAATTCGCGCTGGTTCTTCAGAAACAAGGATATCAGACATGCACTTTCAATTCCTAGTTTTAGACAATTTGTACACAAATCGCGAAAAATTTCTATAATTCCATTCTTAATATAAACAACTCTGTTCTAAAAGATCTTGGGAATTACGAGTACGACATTTCTCTTTTTAAAAACCGCAAACGACCTCGCGCTGTTCTGAACATTACTCAATAGCATTGATATCCTCCTTTCTGGATCTCCCCGCAGCTGCTCCATTGATTTGCTTTCTTCCCACTGGTTTTATTTGTTTACTACAAAGCACTCTGCACCTCTTCCCCCCCCTGCTGCTGCTTGAATAGTCGAAACGTTTTCGTTTCCCTCCAGGCTCTGATCTTCCATCACTCACTTGCAACTGGCCTTGTACGATTCACAGATTTTCCCCGTCATTACCATTTCATTCTCTCTTAACAAACTGTTCTGGAACGTTTTTGTAATTTTTAACTACTTTCAGTTTGTAATTCTTCAAATTCCTCTTTTAACTTTTCTTTAATTATTAAAATATAATTTTTATTATTTTTCTTTTTTAAATACTTTATTGAAAAAAAAAAAAAAAAAAAAAAAAAAAAAAAACTTCTCTCCTACATTTATTATTTTCTCTATTTTAATTGTTTATTACTAATGCAATGGGCTTAAAGCTAAAGTAACTTCCCTTTCATATGCAAAGAAGGAGTTAACGGTTACCTAAAAACCAAGGAGCTCCGTCAACCTACAAATCGTCGTCGTCAGTAGCGAAGCCTGTGTTTCCATTGCAACCGATTAATTGAAGTCTTATTCGTCAGAGTAAGACAGTATGCTAACGATAAGATTTTAGTTGTGATAGTCTGTACACTATTCATGATTTCCTAAGGAACATGAGCTTCTGTGTGTTTCATATCGAGGCTTCTGCGGAGAAGAATTGTGCGCCGTGGAACAGCAATGAAACCACCAGGCGGCGCTATCAGTTTTTAGGGAAAGGGAATTTTCCCTTCAACTTGTAGGGAAGATTGTTCACCGGGTGCGTGGATGCTGTCACTTTCTTTTAATTACTGTAGCGTGTCGTGTTTCGACATTTGCTCTGAACCATCAATGTGCTGCAGTTTTTAAATAATATCTGAATTGATATTATTTATTTTATATCATTTACTTTATTTTATTATAATTTATTAGTTAATTAGCATTTTAGTGAATAATTTTTTTTTTTACATATTTAACTGCTGTATTCTTAATTGTTCTGCTTTGTGTCGCCATTTTCTCGATAGCCTTATTGTGCTGCAGTTTTTTAAAATAATTTCTTAATTTATATTATTTATTTCATGTAATTTACTTTATTTCATCATAATTTAATATTTAATTAGCATTTTAGTGACTTCTTTTTTTTGTTTGTTTTACAGATTTAATTGCTGTTTTATAATTGTTTTGAAGAAGGTTGATTCTAGACTATTTTCAAATATTTTATTTTATTTTAGTTGTTCAATTGTTATATACTTTCCAATATAATAATTAATCCCTTTTTTAATTAACAGGCTTTGTTTCGATTGAAAAAAAATTTCATAGCAGGAGCATAGCTGGTTAAGCCTAAAGTTCTTCATAATTCTGACTTAATTCTACTAAAGGTAAGAATTTTTTGTTTGTAAGCTATGTTGCATGTTTCTACAGTAATGCTTAAGCTTACTTATTAAGTACATTGTTTTCATTCTTTTTACTAATATTAAACTTAGTTATTAAATTTATATTAAAATAATTTAAAAAATATAATTTATACATGTAAAGTGTTTTAGGTATTAAAAATATTTACATTATAATTAAAAACAGTAAATTAAAACTCCTGCAGGTAAAATAAAAAAATCTGTTACTAGTCTTCATATAAATAACTCAAAATTTCCCTCCTTTTAATGAATAAACAGAGTTTCCCTTAATAATCCATTTTCATAACCATAATCATTATTTTTTTAAATTTCCATCTGTAAATAATGAAATTCAAAATACTATAGTTATGAAAGCTTAGTGTTTACTAACACAGTTGTATGATATATGAAACTGTTGCCAATATAAGATTACAAATGATGATATCTTTTAAAAATTTATTTGTTGTATGCTTTATAAAAATTCAGATTTTTCATGTATTACAATTATTTCTTGATAGTAGTTTCCAGTCCAACTAGAGCTTAATAATTTAATTTTTTTCGATTAAAAAATTTCTCTCGATGGTATTTATTACGTTTAAAACTACTACTGTAAAAAGTAAAGCATTATAATATGAGAAAATTGTTTTTGTTTATAACATATAATATCTTTTAGGATTTCTGATTTGTAGTCTCAATTTTTCTGAATTATTCAATTTTTTATTTCAACATTATGTCATTTACTTTCTAAATTAATTTAAATTTATGTATCCTTACCTAACAAAAATTTTATTTATTAGGTTAGAAAATTGCCACTCCCAGAGACACCTAAAATAATGCAAAGTGAATCGCAAGTTGTGCCTTCGTATTTCAAAAGTGAGTATGAGTATTCGAAGCATGTGTTTATGACATAACATTAGTGAATATCCTTTAATTTGTGTTATTTGTTTCCTTACAGGCAAATCAAAAATATAGTTTAATGTATGCATATCTACCATCAATAATCCATCTGCCTGTTAAAAGCTTTTCCCAGCACAGTCTTCTGAGAAATGTCTATATTTGTAGTAATAGTTTGCAAGAAGAATTATGTATATTTATTGTTGTAAATAGCAATAATTTGCTATCATTACTCTGCTGTTAGTGATATTTTTAATAAAATTTTGGACTATATTTTTGTTTTTACTTTTTGAAATGAAAACAATTAAAAAGCTATATGTTAATGACCTTGTCTTTTTAGAAATACAATTTTTCTGGAAATTTCTTCTGAAATTATCAAACAAGCAATAAAACATCTAAACATGAATATCAATTTATGGCCAGTAAGGAAAATAAATTTTCCATCAATTTTTCAAATAAGGGAAAAATAAATAATTCTTTTCTTAATCTTCAATGGTGTAAGAAATCTAAAATATTAAGCACACTTTTTATTATGCATGAACAGGGCTGGATTTAGATGAAAAGAGGCCCTTTCACCTCCCATTTTTAAGTTTGTAAATTACATAAGAGCTATATAGCACAGTAATGATGTATTTCATTATCGACGACGACGATTTGTAGGTTGACGGAGCTCCTTGGTATGGGTAACCGCTAACTCCTTCTTTGCATATGAGAGGGAAGTTACTTTAGCTTTAAGCCCATTGCATTAAAAATAAAACAATTAAAATAGAGATAATAATATATGGAGAGGAGAAGTTTTTTTTTCTTATTTTCAATAAAGTATTTAATAGTTAATAATTATAATTTAATAATTAAAATAATAAAGTAAAAAGAGGATTTTGAAGAATTACAAACTGAACGTAGTTTGAAAGAGAACTTAAAAATAAAAATACTTTCAATGGTTAATCTAATTCAAAAAGGAGTGCAAGTTAAAAAATAACAAAAACGTTTAAGAGCAGTTTGATAAGAGAGGATGAACTGGTAATGACGGGGGAAATCTGCGAATCCTGCAAGGTCAGTTGCAAGTGAACGATAGAAGAGCAGAGCCTGGGGGAGGGGAAACGAAAACGTTTCGACTACCAAGTCCTGTAAACAATATAGTCACTACGTGGCATTGTTAAGTGGTTTGGAGCATATAAAGTTGGCAAAGATTTGTAGCTTGTAAGCTTTATTGTTGGTAGAATTAATTTGATTGATTAAATTTGGAAGATTTTTGATATCAGTGAAAAGAGAAATAAATTCTTTCATTAATATAACAGCATTTTGGAATAAGTTGAGATCTTCAATGCCAGGTAGTGAACTTGGTTGGTTTTGATTTACAAAAGTTGAAGGAGGTACAGCTGCAGTTGCGTTTACGTTGTTTTTAAGCATGGAAGCAAAACTGATGTTTGGGGTAACTTGTCTAGGAGGAATAACTTTGGGATAGGCAGCCTGTCTGTTAGAGTTAGTATTTATCTTTGGAAATTTGGGGCAGCCTCTCCAAGCTGCTAAGTGTCCTGTAGTGTTGCAGTTAATGCATTTTGGCACCTCAAGCTTCCCTTCAATTGGACACTCCTTATGGGAGTGTTCTTTACCCCATTTAAGACACCTAGGTTTAAATCCACAGTTATTAGCATTGTGATGGAAATTATTACATTTAAAACATTGGAGGGTCATTGGTCGTAAGTTAAATTTCTCAACTTTTACAATAAAGTATAGCAATCGTTCTAGTTTAAAAATTTCCATGCTTTTTTGTTCCCTAGCAAGGGTAATCTGCAATTTTGATGGTAACTTTACTTTCAAAAAATATGTCACATTTGGCAAGCATAGTTTTTAGATTTTCTGTTGGCTTGACCATAATGGGCGGCATTTTCTTAACTATAGAGGTGCTATTAGAGTCCTGCTCCTCCTGTTCATCTATAATAAGTTTGTCAAACGAATTTTTGGTCTCAACTAAATGTTGAGGATTTTTAGCACAATTGACCTTGGCAAGAAGCTTTTTGGAGGGCATAGTAAAACCGTCATCATCATGTTCATGATTATTAAGATGGGCAGCGTTGCGCTTAATTTGAGAATTAAAGTTTATAATTTTATGTTTTTTACAAGATGACAATGGGCAAGGCTCAAGTTTGCTTACCTCCTTCATTGCCAACTGGAGATCATCATGGCGTATCTTCAGCTCTTTAAGGTCATTGTCATCGGGAAAATATCCAGTCAGCGCTGCAGCATATGCATCGTAGAGATTCTGTGCAAGGTCCTTCTTCTTGATCACAGTAGTTATGCGTGCACAGTGCACGTCAGATAAATTGGATTGCTTTTCGGGAAATGTAGGCGAGGCCAACCTCTCCGATTGTATTGCCGCACACGTTGTCTCCATAAGTTCCGGATTAATCGCACCTGATGCACTTTCCCGAATGGAGTATTCCATCGTCTCAGCACGCTCCATTCTCTTCCACCACTCGTCCTCGGCGGTCTCCATCGCTCTTGGTCCAAACTCAGGTCTCTTAATCTTCCACAGGTAATCGTCCTTCTAAACAATCTTCCTCGTACAGTATAGACCATATCGGATGTTGAAGAAGGCATTCGGTGAGCATTTCTATATCGGAAAGAAATATTTAGAAGTGGTCAAAACAATTCAAAGAAGCTGAGAACGCGTTGAAGACGAACAGCGCTCTGGTCGACCACAACCTCAACCGACAAAGCTCACGTCCAAAAAATTAAAGATTTGGGCAAACCGTCGATTTACAATTAGAGACCTTGCTGATGATGTTGGAATTTCAAAAGGATCGGTAAATTCCATTTTTAAAAGATGTTTTGGACCTCAAACGCGTCAAATCTTGATTGGTACAGAAAACACTGAATTTTTTTGGAAAAACATCATCGAGTTGAAGTGTGTGAAACAATGCTTTCTGACTATCAGGACAAGTAGAAATATATCACAACTGGAGATGCGATTTCGATTTATGCTTACGACCTGGAAACAACCGATCAATCGAATGAATATCGTGACTAAGGTGAAGCAGGACCGAAAAGAGCACGCCAAAGTCGCTCAAAAATCAAGGTCATGTTGACTGTTTTCTTCGATTGTTGTAGTGTGGTGCATTATGAATTAATTCCGTCGGGCCCAAACTGTCAACAAGGAATATTATTTGAGCGTTACATGTCGTTGCGTGAAGCTATTCGCAAAAAGAGGCCACATTTATAGAAAGACAACTCTTGGTTTTTGCATCACGATAATGCGTCGTCGCATTGCACACTGCATTGATTCTTCGTAACTTTTTCGCCGAAAATGAAACCCATATCGTTCCACAACCACCGTATTCACCTAATTTAGCACCTTGCGACTTCTGACTATACCTTAAACTAAATAGACCACTCCGAGGACACCGTTTTGTGTCGTCTGAAGAGATTCAACGTGAATCGGCGCTCGCTTTGAAGGCCATTCCGGCCAATGACTTTTTAGCATGCATTGAGGATTGGAAAAAACGTTGGCATAAGTGCATTGTGTCCGGAGGGGATTACTTTGAAGGCGATGAAATAAATTTGGATGAATAAAGAAAGAGTTTTTGAAAAAAATAAAAATTGGCCTTACTTTTTGTGCACAGAAGCATATAAAAAATTTTATAATATAAATTTCACAAAAGTATTCAGTTTATCACTTCTCAATCTCTACAAGAAATTAAATGCATGAACAAGGAAAGCATATCCCACTTTGAAAACCACTGTTCTACTTGAAAACAAGTAAAAAAATTTGAATAAGAACATTTATATTAAATTTAGCCTTAAATTACTTGAATTATCATAAATAGTGTAAAAGATTATCATTAAAAGTTAAGTGTAAAGTAAAGTATAGTATATTCATTCCAATTCTAATTTTAAAAAAAATATTTTTATTATTTGTTTTGAATAGCTTATTAATTATGTGTAGGAAATATACTAAAATAAATATTGGTAAAGTGCTTTAAAGTGCCATCATCGAATTACTAACACGGAATATTTTCATTCGATTTTAGTTTCCAATATCTGAAAGTTTGATGATAGGCATTAGAATTACATCTTGCGAAAAGTGAATTTAATGTAATTACTTAATTTATTATATAAATTAAAGTTTACGAAGAGAAACACGATTTTTTGATATGAATAGAATATTATCATTGTTTCTTATCCCACTTGGTGGATAGCAACATCTAGACCAATCCATGAACCCGTGTGTTCTCATGGAAGAAGGGAAGATGGCCTGCATCTGTTGTGATGGAGCGCCCGTGGGTAGAAGTCCGACTTGGCTCCGTATCGCTGAAGAAGAAATAAGGCCAACGGCCATACCATGCTGAATATACGGTTCTCGTTAGATCACCGAAGTCAAGCATCTTTGCCCGCGGTCAGTACTTGAGTGGGTGACCACCTGGGAACATCGCGTGCCGCTGGCATTCACAAATTTGGGACCTGAATGGCCGAGTGTCTAGCGCTCTGACGCTCGGTGCCACAGGTTTCGGGTTCGAATCCCGGCGGTGCCCTGGATGTTAGTAGTGGTTCGGAATCCACTTTAAGCCGTAGGTCCCGGTCTCCTGTGACTGTAAGTGCGTCACGGAGCCAAAGTCAGACTTTGGAAGAAACAGAAAAACAATAACAAAAAATTACTTTAAAATCACACATTTTCTGTTGTTTACCGGCCAAAGAAATTAATTGACTTATTCCTGTGCTAGTTTCATAAAACACTTATCGCTATAGGCGCCATTTTTCTATAAATGGATACAATAAAAAGGTATTTATGTCTAGATGATTATTTGTTACGCTTTTATAAATAGGGCTTTAAAAATTTTCGAGAAATTTAAATTAATTAAAACTGCTTTTTTTATAGGATAGAAGGATGGATTGACATGTTTGTGATGTATTTAAATGTGGAATGACCAGCAATAGAAATGCAAATAAATTTAACCTTTTTCTGTGTTTTATTTAATGAAGAATTCTGACTTTGTGAGGTACGTTACAAGTAAATGTACAAGCTTCCGCAATGAAACTTAATTAATATTCGCATTTTTAAAATGACAACTTAGCATCCTATAGCGACACAAATTGAAAAGAAATTTAAAATTAATTTTGTTATGAGACTTTCATTATTCTTTTTTAAATGTAGAGCATAATCTATGATTGAACAAATTTTTTAAAGTTTTTAAGATAAACTAATTGTTTTATTCCCCTGCGTCAATGATGGCTGGTATAGAAAGGATAAGATATGTCATAACTTTTACTAAATCTGCATGAATTCATCTAACATTTAACACTGTAAGCATTAATGTAACATGAACCCATTAAGAAATGAATCATTTATTTATATGATTTTTAAACAACAATAATCCTGTGGATTTATTCCTCATGCTCAGTTTTTTCTAAAAAGGATATAGCAAACTTTTAATTGTTTTACCTATAAATAATTGATTTCGAGTTAACTGATATAATTGTAAATTTAAAGAGCGGAATGAGGATTACTTTGACCTGATGGGATTCGTCAATAAAAAGACAGATTTAGCATTATTTAAGATATGCTAATGAGAGAAAGGGCCTGCGACAGGGTTTCATCATACACTTTCACTTCATAATGGAACACCATCTTTATTGTTTCTCCCAAGCTTAACTCCTTTTTTTTCCAGCTAAGATTAATATCATCAACATAATAATTAAAGTGGGGCCTGAATGGCTAGGGCTCTGGCGCTCGGTACCACAGGTTTCGGTTCGAGTCCCGGCGGTGCCATGGATGTTCGTAGTGGTTCGGAATCCACTTTAAATCGTAGGTCCTGGTCTAATATGAGCGTTGCGGGGGCATTGTTACTACGGGTCCGTGGCTTATCTTCAAGTTACACGCGCCCCCTGGGTAATGCAAAGTGAGTAACGTCTGTGCAGCGCTTGCCTTAAGGCTTCCAAGACCAAGCTGTCTAAGTGTTTGCCAGCTGCATGAGAAAGAAAAAATAATAATTAAAGTAGCTTTATACACCT
The DNA here is from genome assembly GCA_021605075.1 of Caerostris darwini. Taxonomy (NCBI): domain Eukaryota; kingdom Metazoa; phylum Arthropoda; class Arachnida; order Araneae; family Araneidae; genus Caerostris; species Caerostris darwini. The sequence goes on from BPLQ01008265.1 coordinate 12,205, forward strand.
TAATTGGATGAAAATTGTTTTGTTTAATGTCTTATGTGTGCTATTAAATTTTATTTTTGATTCTTCTTAAAACAAAAAGTATATGATATCCGAAACTATTTGGCATCATACAGAGGGTAATATTAAACATGTGGAATATAATTAATGTAAAATGTTAGTTAGTAAAATATTCTGTATACTTTACTTTAAATACAAAAATCTCCGTTTTAACTGTTAAGGTAGCAAACTCATTAATTATTTCGGCTCGATTATTCTTAAATTCAACAAAGTTAAACAGGAGATCCTTTCCTGCCTTACACTGCTTCGCAAATATTATTAATCTATTTGTGAATCTTAATTGTGTCCAGTTGACACTTTTTATTAATTTCAGTTTTGAAAACGACGGCTACCTTATTCACAGGAACATAGGACTTACGAGCATGAAAATTTTCACAGGAACCATTAAGTACAGACATTGTTCGCGGTTATCATTTATTATTTAATTAGAAATAACGTTTATTTCTAATTGTATAAATAACCTCTCGGTTGGAAAAGTAAAAAGATAAATATCTCAAGCGAAGTTTAATTTTGTAAAATAAAATCTCCCATTAAAAAAATCAACATGCATATATATTCTTACTCAGTGACAGTTGCGACACTGGGCTCTGAATATTTAATTACATTTCATCACTGCAACTTAAAACAAATACCACCAAAGGCAGCACCCTATAAATTTGCGTCCTACAATTCTAAACGGCATGGAGTTTCCGATCTACTAATGCTTGGTGCTTATGCGTTTTGGAATATCTGTATTAAATGCAATCATGCTCTCATCTGTGTAAAGTCTTTGTGTGAACACAGATTGCTTAAATTGGCAAGTATGTTGGCGTGAATTATATATAT